>PVJH01003679.1:0-137693 GCA_004026705.1 Nesogale talazaci | reverse complement strand
GACATCATACTTGACAATATGGAGGAGCAGTGGCAAAGAGGAAGACTACCAAGGAAATGGATTGACCCAGTGGCTGCAACAAAGATCTCAGACGTGCCAGGTGTGAGGATGAGCCAGGACCAAGCAGAGCTTCATTCTTTTGTACACAGGGTGGGTCTGACGCAGCACCAGCTCAGTGACACGGAAGCCGCCACAAACGTCGTGGAAGAAGTACGAAGGACCGTCAGAACCCTCCTAGACTTCATCTCACAGAATTTAGAGTTATTGTCAGGAGGAAGCAGTCTCTGGATAATGCTGTCACGCTTGCTAGGCAGAGAGGCAGCGCCAAAGAGAAAGACCTTTGGCAAGACGGATTGACACAGTGGCTGAAACAATCGGCTCAAACAGCATCAACTGTGCAGAGGGGGCTGGCCTGGGCGGTGTTCGACTCTGTCGTAGCTAGGGTCACTATGCGCTGGGATCCACTCAAAAGCACGTAACCTCAAGAGCAACTGCAAATCTCTGTGTGGCAAGTATTTCATCTCACCTTTGAAGTAGATAATAAGTGAGCGATGCTGCTAAAAACAATAAAACAAACTGGTAGTTATGGAATACTTTTCTAAGCCTCACACACTGACCATCCTATTCAATTCCAACAAGTTGGCATTGGTTATGCCGTGGAGGTCGTCTTAAGGTGAGGGCACTGAGGTGCTGCGAGGCTCGGGGATACACCCAACAGCATCAGGAAGCAGACTCTCCCTAAGTGTGTTTGGTATTCATAAGCACAGGCACACACTGACTCTAAATCCAGGACGGAGGGGTTGTAACAGCACAAGCATTTTATAGCCAGTTAGCTCTTTGTAAAGTCTGAGATGTGAACTCACCTGGCACCTCCGCAGAAGAACCACCAGGGCAACTGCTTCCATCCAGATGAGAATCAAATAAACCCTTTGGAGCACAGTTTGACTCTGGAATTCATAGATTCACCATGCATCGGGGTGAACTAGCAACAGTGACGACAACCACAACCACACATCCGTATCTCCATGCTGATTTTGGAGACGGGAATCTCCAAATTCTGTGGGGAGTAAGATGGGCATGTAGACATAAGTATATATTCCTTCAGCAGTGGGCCAAGGTGCTGGGGGCTCACAGAGACCTGCCAAAGTCTAAGGGAGCTGGAGGAGGCTTTGTAAGTATGATGGTGTTTCTAAGACCAAAAGTGGGCAATGGCACTATTTCCTATATGTGTGTATATGTGTGTAATATATGTGTGTATATATATGTATATATTACACACACATTTGCTGCAGAGGTAAAGAAGGTTTACAGCAGCATAAGCAAAGCAAAAAACCCAAATGATTATGTTGATTCCAAGAAAGTGCATGTGCATGAAAAACATAAGTGGAGACATTATGGTCACAAGGGCTCAGATTTTAATGCTCCTATAAAGCCTAGGGTTCCTGAACATTTGCCTTCAAGGAAATCACTATTCTTTTGTTTTCTTTTTTTCTTTTGTAGTTTTCAATATTTTCTGCTTTATTTTTTAATGAGGTTGTTTTTTCAAGGTCATTTTATCAGGTGCTCTTACAGCTCATGCCCCCCCCCCCAATTCTTACAGCTCTTATAAAAAAATCATTTATCAATTGTATCAGGCATATTTGTACATTTGTTGTCATCATCATTTTCTAAACATTTACTTTCTATTTGAGTCCTCGTTCAGATTTCTTTAAAAAATCATTTTATTAGGGACTCATACAGTTCTAATCTCATATATACATACACATTTTCTGTCATTATTTATATCTTTTGGGGGGGCTCATACAACTCTTATGCAATCCATACATCCATCCATTATGTCAAGCACATTTTTACATTTGTTACCATCATCATTCTCAAAATATAGACTTTCTACTTTAGTCCTTGATATCAGCTCCTGACTTTATTCCCTTTTCCCCTTTTCCCCCTCTCATGAACACTTGATAGTTTATAGATTATTTTTATTTTGTCATATCTTACACTGTTCAATGTCTCCCTTCAACCACTTTTCTGTTGTTCATCCCAGGGAAGAGGTTATATGTAGATCCTTATAATCAGTTCCCCCCTTGTACCTCCACCCTCCTGGTATTGCCACTCTCACCACTGGACCAGTTCTATTCTGTCTCATAAGGGTTATTCTCATTCAGAATCAATTCCATGGCAGTGAGTATAGGTAGTTTGTGCCAGGAGATGCTGGAGAAGTCTCAAAAGTTCTGTCGCCTGATCTTGCCATCAGCCTATGTATGGAAGACCATCAAGCTGATCAGATAGAAGGGTTGCATGGTTTCCTATTAATCAAGTAATCTGTGATTTAGTCCTCAAAGGAATGATCTCAAACTGTGAGGGAATGAAACAGCACCCCAGGCTACCCCCGCTGCTTGAGCTCATGGTAACTTTCTAAGTCTGGTTTTATGCAGAGAACATTCACTTTGTTAATTTTTGAAGTCAGTAAATGATTTATAGTGGAGGCAAGTCACGATAAAAGTCAAACATCTACACACAGGATCATGCTGGGAAGGGGATCCTGGCATAAGGATCATAAGGAAGTTATGGCATAAGGAAGTTAGTCTAAATAATATTACAATGATTTAGGTAAGCCAGTGCTAGGGGAATGGAAATGGTTGTGGGGCATGAACTCCAGGGCCTGGGGTCATCAGGGGCTCTGCCGTATGACTTCAAACTGAGTGAGGGTGAAGGAGGGTGATGGCTTGGGTGTGGGCAGAGCAGCAAGGACTGCATCAGGTCTGGCTGTAATCAGGTCTTCACTGGTCACACTTGCATCTTCTCTGTGTGCATAGGAGAACCTGGATTTCCCATTGGAAAGGACTCTTCCTTACTCCACACCCAGTGAGGCACTTCCAACCAAATAAGACCTTAATCAACCTGTGCTGATTTTATTTGAGTTTTCCATGACATCATCTCAAGTTTACGTTGGAGGCATAAGGTGCCTTTGCACGTGACATAAAAAAAGATGGAGGGAATGAGGAAGAATTTCAGATGGCTCTTGTGTCAGGAATTTATGAGACTGGAAGAGGCAGTAGAGAAAACAATGGCTTTATTCCCTAAGATGACCTAGGTGCTAGCCCCGTCTTGTCCATTTCTCGATGCCTGGGTCACTTAGGCAACTTCTGTTTTGCTATCTGTTACTTTAGACATCTGTTTTTCCATTCATAAACATTAGACATGTTACTTATCTCACTGAAATATAGCGATAATAGATTATGATTGTGGCTGAGCCCCGGTGGCGTAGTGGTTGTGCGCGGGACTGCGGCCCACTGGGATGGAGGTTCAATTCCCGCTCACAGGAGCAAAGGCTGGGCCTCCTACTCCCACCACCAGGGCAGTGATGCCTAAAAAAAAATAAATAAAAATTAAAAAAAAGTAGATTATGATTGTACTAGACTGGATTGACGAGAGAAACAAATCCAAGGACACTCATGTACTTATAAGAAATAGATTTTAATCAAACATTAATTATATTGTAAGAAACCCTTCCCATCAGGTCCAGATCAAGTCCTTAAGTGCAATATTAGCCCATAAATGTGATACTAGTCCATAAGTCCCTCTTGAGACTCACATGTAATGATGCAGAATGCAGGAAGATCACAGGTCAGCGGGTGCAAAGTTTTGAAAATCCAATGGTGGTGGACATATCTCCAGGACTCTGACTGCTGTCAGCATGACTCATCAACTTGACAGTGAAGTAGAGAGTGTGTAGCTTGTCTCCAGGGTGACAGCGGGAGAGGCCTGCCTCAGAGACCCATTTATCTCACCCTTTAATCAAACTGTGACCAGATTGACAGGCTAAGCTCTGCCCATCTGTTCCTGGGTGCGGGGGGGCGGGGGGGACACTATCACAATGATCTTTTATCATTTATCACTATCCTGCATCGTCGTGGCATTCTGTAAGTTAATTATAGCACCCATGTGGCCACCAGACCATGGCTAATAAATGAGTCCTTCCTCTATCCTGACCTGTATCGGGGTAATATATGAGGTCATCCTTAAGGCAACTAACACATTATGATGGTGTTCCTAGTTGTCGTTGAGTTGTCTCTGGATGATGGGAACCTCACGTACAACAGAACCAAACAGTGCTCAGTCCTGTGTTTCTAGGTCCTTGGCACTCTTAAATAATTGTTCCTCTCACTGTGTGGTTTGAGGATCTTCCAAACATTGATTCATCATCCATCAGTGGGACATTGAGTATTCTGAATCCACAGAGGTCACATTGGCTATTTTTCAGAATTAGCTAGCCAGTCCTTTCTTGCTAGTTTTTCTTAGTCTGGAAACTCCACTAAAAACTGCCCACCACAGGAGACCCTCCTAAAAATAAAATGCTAGTGGGATGGTTTCCAATATCGTAGCCACACAGCCCCCAAGTCTGACAAGTGGATAACTGGTCAAATGCATATGGAGATTGATGATGAAATCCTGGAAGTATTTGAATGTTATGACACTCAATTTATAAGAGACTCTATCATGTTCTCTAGAGTGGGTATGGAGGTGATGAAACCAGGCTGTGAGTGAGACTTTTATCCAGCTCAGAAGTGGGAATAGGAAAAACATTCTATGAGAGGTGAGAGGACCAAATCTAGGGAATGGCATCTTATTATAGATGTTATGTGCTGGTCTTGGTGCTGTGAAGTCCATTCCATCTTAAGATGAGTCTACGTACAACAGCCACCAATTGTATGTTAGTTTATCATACTGCTTGTTTGTTGTGTGATGCTGCAATATATGTCACTAATATTTCAAATATCATCATGGTCACCCACAGTAAACAGGTTTCAGCAGAACTTCCAAAGAACTGGCTATGAAGAAGGAATAGTTCATCACTTTTGATGAATTAGCCACTGAAAACCTTATAGATACCCTCTCATGTGCATGTAAAGGCTGGACATTGAGTAAAGCAAACCAGGCAAGAAATGATGCATTTGAATCATGGTGCTGGGGAAAAATATTGAAACTACCATGGACTAATAAAAGAACTATCAAGTTCAGCCAGAATGCTCTTTAGAGACAAGGATGGTGAGAGTTTGGCTCAGTACTTCAGACATGTTATCAAGAGACACTAGTCCCTGGAAAAGGACATCATGCTTGTTAAAGTGGAGGGGCAGTGGGGGCAGTCACCTAATTTAGTGTCCATTTTAGGATTAAGAGTGTCGGGGTAGAGTCTAGCCTGTCAATCTGGAGATAGCTAATGAGACTTCTGTGAGGCCATAGCCTTCTCCTGAGAATTCCGGGAAATGTAGCAATTCCTTCTTCCAAGCGGGAGACACTGTCTCTCTCAGTTCACTTCCTTGGAAAGTTTCTACTGACAAGGCTGGCCCTCTGCAAGACATTCCTCAGGAGAAGCCACATGGACCTACCCTGATGCAGTAAGAAACCTGGACTTAGAGAAGTCACTTGGAGACTCCTGCCACTGCTGAGATGCTTACAACACCACTGGGTCCAAAGACTTTCTACCCCCTGGCTTGTGATTGTCCAGCATTTGGTGCCATTGCATATGTTTCATGAGTCTGAGAGACATAGTAGATGGTTGTCAGGCATGTGGGTTGCTTTCGAACATATAGGCTAATTAATATGGTCCTTATGGAATTGATCTGGACTGGGCTGGGATGTTTTCTTAATGTACAGTTACCCTTCATATAAAACTCCCTCTTATATACATATATGTGCTTATGAATTTGTTACTCTAGTCTAGTCAGATTAACACAGTGAGCAAAAACAAGGAAAGTCTTGGACAAGATACTATCTTGTCTCTGCAGGGGTCCACACACTACGGCCCACGGGCCACATGAGGCCCACCTATGACATTTATCCTGTCCGCCGGTATGTTTGCTGCCTTTGCCTGTCCTGCTGATTCATCCCTGGCCCACAGTGAATTTGATCATAGATTATTTTTTAACTATAGCCCGGCCCTCCAATGGTTTGAGGGACAGCGAATGGGCCCCCTGTTTAAAAAGTTTGAGGACCCGTGAGATAGAGTGACACAGGGGGTTCAACAATGAATTCAAATATAGGAACACTTGTGAAGGTGGTTCATCACCAGGCAGTGCTATGTAGAACTCACAGGTTCCTTATGAGCAAAAGTCAACTCAATGGCACCCAACAGCCAGAATAACGTGGACAGTCACACCAAGGCTAAGCCCACGAGGGCAACCACTGTGTTCATCCATCGCGCTGAGCATTTTCTTTTCTCTCTTGGAGCCTATGTTTTATGAAGCATGATGTCCTTCTCCACGGACTGATTCCCCATTAAGATGCCCCAAATAAGAGAGATAAATTTTCTGCCATCTTCACTTTTATGGAGCAATCTTCCTGTACTTTTCCCAAGACAGATTTTCTTGGTGCTTTGGTTGTCCGTGGTATATTAATTATTTCTTGCTCACCACTATTATTCAAATGCATCCATTCTCCTGGCTTCCTGATTTAACTTTATATATATTATATATATATATATATATATATATATATATATATTGACGATATCGTGGTTATGGGTCAGGTGCACCATAGTCCTCAAAGTATTTTTTTTTTTTACTTCTGAATACTGGAGAGGGGTTTTTCAGAGCAGATTTGTCACGTAGGAAGACTGAGATCAACCAAGGACTAACATGTTATAGTACATCTGGTCTTTTATCACTCATAAACATTTAGAGTTATTAGCATAATTCAGGTGGGTTTTGTTCACCTTTATTCTTGAAGGGGAATGAAAATACATAAATCTTTGATTTCTGTGCCCCTCCCCCAACCCCAACATTCCAAAGAAACAAAAAGTCAGAAAGGAAAATCCATTTTCACAACTTGAAAGCAAGAATGGTGAAGCAGACTGGGATGAAGTCAAATATCAAGGATTTAATACCAATGCCATTTGCAATTTGCCTAGACAACACAATTAATCACGCGCGCATTGTTTTGAGTTAACTGAGTACACAGCAGGTGATGTCATTGCCTGGAATAATCCTTTTCAGATGTCCTTAGCAATTCTAAAGTGCCTGCCTCCTGAATACACTGAATCCCCCCCCCTCCCCCAGTGTGACCATGATATGTGGTTGAGGAAGGTAGCTCTCCTGAGAAGCCAAAGGGGATGGTGCAAATGCAGGAAGCATCAGGTATTTCTCCTGAGGGACCGAATGGGCAGGGAAAACTACCCCATGAGGCATGTAGTTTGGGTTTCTCCTTTATCAAGGTCTGGTCCCAATGTAGCAGGAGCATCGTAAGGGCATGGTCACAACACCGCTGTAGGGTATCGGATCTTTTATCAACCTGCAGGATGCTGTCGTTAAATATTCTGAACAGTTGCCAGCCAATTGTTGAACACTTGTCAACCTGAAGTCGGTCAATCGGGGGGTGGCCCAGGAGCCCTGGTGCCCAGTGGTGACACATCGGGCTGCTAATTACAGGGTCAGCAGCTCAAAACCATCAGTCATTCTGCTGGAGAAAGACGGAGCTCTTCTCTCCCACCCTCTAAGAGTGCCTCCAGGATGCAAGGACTAGAGAGCAGGGAGTTTGTTTTACATTCTTTGGGGTCATGTTTACGCCACGGTAATGGGCAGGCATTAAACAAAGAGCCCCGCCCTCCTCCCCATCTCGCTGGACAACTACTGGGTAGCCAGTAACGTTTGCACAGGTTTTATTTTTCTGCCTTCCAGCTGTCGTCCAAGGCCACTGGTGCTACTGCTTTCTCTGAAGTGCAAGCGTGAGCTCATGGTGTCATAGCTTAGCATGTCTGGCTGCTCAGTTCTGCCTAACACCTGTGCTCAGGACCAGGGAACCCTTGGAAGAATAGTTCCAGTCTATCGTGGCTTCAGACCCAGATCATCCTGCTATACCATAGGTCCTCATGTAAGCAGAGTTTTTCAGCACATGTTTAAGGCAGTTTTTGTGGCAAAATTAGGTGCCTCAGCTGATTGTCTAGTCAGCTTATACTCAAGTCTATTCAGCAGTTAATATGATAACAAAAAGGGTAATACATATTCCTTAATGGGTTCTGGGCATTAAGCATCAAGCACAATGCAACCTGTCTCTTTTTTTTAAGCCTCACAAGAGTTTTGTGTAGTATACCTCATAAGCCATACTGTACAGATGAGGAAATTAGTATCCAGAGACCTTAATAAGCTTGCCCGTGATGGCACAGGCAGGAAATGGTCAGGTAAGAATAGCAGCCCTGTGCTGCCTAAGTGCTTGGAACTGAGAGGCCCTTGATGAATGCAGGCTCCCTTCCAAGATACTGTGGGTTCAATCTCTAATCATCATGACAAAGCTTATAGGGTAACAAAGGGAACCACATGACTCTTGATTTCCCCTGGCATAGAAAAGCTATGTTGACACTACACTGCAGTCTACCACGCATTATGAAAAAGTTTGAAGTGCAAGGAGAGTGACCAAAAGGTGACACAGAGTCATCCAGTGAGCAGAAGCTGCTGGAAAAACAAAATGACACTCATAGGTTTGCTCAACGGGGGATCGCCACCAATCTTCAGCTTGTAACATAGAGGCAGCACCTGCAAAACTTGAATGAGTGACGAGCCGTGAAGCCCAAGGCGTTTGTCTGTGTTTACAGTGAGGTGTCTCTGACACAGCCAGAGAATCCAGGGTCATTCAGGAATGTTGCTGAGCACTGGACTTCCCTGGGCTCTTGAAGAGAGAGAGGAAGGAATGCCCCTGCCTCTTTCTGCATCTCACTTGATGGGGAAATGAAACCTGCATCTCCAGACACTGCTTCCTGCTGACGGGCAGCTAGGTTCTGTGATGGCTATTCTAATGAGTGATTTCTCCACTCTGACAGATTTCCACAGACTATGATCTACCTCTAAAGAGCAATAACATCCCAGATGGCATCTTCAGTGAGGTAGCTGAATGGCCGTTAATTCCGAATCAATATGACTGCTCAGAGTCAGCGGTGTGTGTTTGCTGGGTACACATGTGGGTGTTCCCACCAGCAAGCTTGCAGAATGTGATCAGGAGAGAGTCTGGGATGCTTTTAGCAAGCAGCTGCAGGGTGGGAAAACCATTAGCAGGATGGGGTGGGAGGAGTTCAATGATGAACAGAGTCAGCCCTTGGATTGAATGGTACCCACTCAGTCCCCCAGAAGAGAAACCAGGGTATCGTTATTTATTCAGTTATTTACTTATTACTTTCCCTCTGTTCAACAAGCATTTGCCAGTAATATTTGCACCATGTCAAAGGATACAGCAGTGAAAAAGACAGAGGGTGGGGGGGTTCCTGCCCTTAGGAGATTATCAAAGGGGAGAGACAGCTGTGAAACTAATCATAACACCCTTTCATTATTTAATTCCACTTATAATGGGCGCCCTGATGGGCTGCAACAAGGACAGATAGTGGGAAAGCCCACCAAGACGTGCAGGAGGAGAAAGAGGCTTCTTATAAGAAGCAATGCTTCCTTGTGGTTTCCAAAAGAGGGGAACAGAGCACCTGAGAGAAGAGAACATGAGATAGAAAGGTCTCTGGTTTGTTCAGCAAGGAAAGAGCATACCTAAGAAAGAGGCCAGCAGCAGGCTGGGAACAGTTCTGGGAAGCTCTGTTTGTTACAAACTTCCTCCTAAATTCTAATGATGAGGGGGTATCATGTTGAAGCTTTTATTTGTAACTCCAGGGCTGCTGGGAAAAATTGCACCAGAGAAACAATGGGGGGGGGGTGAGGAGAGGAAATGATGAAGGTCCTGGAACCTGGAACTCACCTTGCCACTTGTCTCTTCAGTCACCCATTCCTGTTAATGTAGCAGTCATCAAGTTGGCTCTGACTTACGGCGACTTGTAACTGTTTAACTTGTGCACAAATGATTTCAAAATGTGTTCTCTGACCTTGAGTTCTGACATTTGTTTCAAGACCATATTTTATTTCACTGTATTTAAGTAGTCATCTGTCTTAAATGCATACACAAAGAAAGAAGCCCTGATAACATAGCGTGGGCTACAGGCTGAGCTGGTAACCACGTGATCAGCAGTTCAACCCCACCAGCAGAAGCAAGGGCAAAAGAAAAAGCTGTCTACAAGTGTCAATAAACCAAATCTCCACCGTAAACTAGGAATTGACTTGGTGATAGACAGTTTGGTGTGTATATACTAGGGAGAGATTGTACTCTGCGGTATAGGAATTGGAATTTGTTCACTAACGTTGGGTTTGGATTTGGTTTACACACAAGAATGGAGTATACATCCATGGAAAGAGATGGTTGAGAAGCCTCATCTCATCAGGTGGCACAAGGAGAGTGGTCAGACCATCAATTGTTCAAAAGCAAATTCGAGTTAAAGATGAAACAAATGAAAACAAGTCCAAAAGAATCAAGGTATGCACTACCAAACATCTGTGCTCCAATGTTCATTGCAGCACAGTTTATAGTTGCACGGAGTTGGAAGCAACCCAACTTTCCATCAAAAGAGGAGTGGGTTAAAAGACTGTGGTACATACATACAATGGAATACTACATATCACTGAAAAGCAGCGATGAAAGCATGAAGCATGTTGCCTCATGGAAAGGATGAAGGAAATCATGTTGTGAAGTAAATCAAGTGCAAAAAGACAAGTACAATATGAGGCCACTGAGGTAAGCTTTAAAAAATGTCAAAGGAGCATAGGGAAAAGGCTACTGTTTATGAAAATTAATGGGATGAGGTCCAGGTAACATGGCAGGGACCACACCCAGTCCAGGGTTACCTATGGTAGTCAACTTAAAGGGGGAGGAGGTAAGTTAGCAATGTGTAGCAGGGAACAGGGCACTAACCCACCCAATGGGAGCATATTGCTTAGATCGCCACAGGTAAAGATGGACCAGATTTTAATTCAGTGTTTCAGTATGTGAATGCAGCATGACAGCATTGACGGCATTGAGCAGAGAGCCAGTGAAGGTGTCTGAGGGTCTGGTCTTAATCCCAACCATGTGGACAGACATCTCCCCCACACACACACACCTTTTTTAAAAACTAGTTTTATACTTTAGATACATGATTCCTTGACATAAAGAACACAATTGGGCTAATTTGCAGCATCATAATAAAGAAAGAAAGGATTTAAATTGTCAAGGCATTCTACTGGCATAGTAGCATATGCCTTCTAATCAGAAAGCCGGCAGTTCAAAACCATTCATGGCTCCAACAGAGAGAGGTGAGACTTTCTGCTCCCATACAGATTTACATTCCCAGAAAACCCACAAGGGAAGTTCTATTCCATTCAGTAAGGTTACCTTGAGACTCAGTGACAGTGAGTTTTTAGAATTTTTTGTTTTTCAAACTTTATCTGAATGCATAATCAATTCCCACTGAAGTAGAAATCCATAAATTAAATGAAGTACTGTCAAATCTGCTGAAAAAATATGTCTTTAATGTGTTAAAAAAGCAAAGATGCCACCTTGACTACTAAGATGTATTTTGAGAACTAAGGTACATCTGACCCAAGCCATGGTAAGGATTTTACCAATGGTCTCATCTGCTTGTGAAGAGTGGGCAGTGAAGACAGAGAAGAAACAATGCCTTTGGAATATGATGTTTATAAAGGATAGTGAACATATCATGGATGGCCAGAAAAAGGAGCAAACATATCCTGGAAGAAGGACAGTCAAAACGCTCATTACAAGTGAGAATGGTGAGTCCTTGTTTCATGTAATTTGAACATGTTACCTGAAGGGAGTAGTCCCTGGGTGATGGCTGTCCTACTTGGTAAAGCAAAGGGATGGGAATAAAAGAGGAGGACCCTCCTAGAGAGGGATTGGCAGGGCGGCTGCCACAAGTGTGAGGGGGACATAGGACTGAATAGTTTTGTTCGCTTTTTGATAGGAACACTGTGAATCTGAATCCAACAAAAACCGCAGATATGGAATCACTAGTCATGGAAGCCAATACCACTACCAACAATAATATATGCAGGTGTCTATGAGTGGCACAAATCCACTGAACATTCGCTTCCTAGCTGAGAGAAGGGTTTTTAAATGTGCTTGGCAGCCCCTTGGAAGAAAGGCCTGGTGATCTGCTTAAAAAAGATCACAACCTAGAAAACCCTATCAGGCACATTTTTACCCTGTACATGCGGGCACCATGATCAGCGTCATACGGACACCACACCATCTGCAGTCATGACCACAAAGAGCAGAAGAATCCCTTCAAATAAACTTCAACTCTTCGAGAGCACTTGTTTAGACTTAAGTAGAAATAGGTTCGGTCACATATGATTCTTGTGCACTTGTTTTGGAAAGGGGAGTTAATTGATTCCAGTATTAATAAATCTTCTAAATATTTATAGCCCAAATTTTCAGGGCCATCTTGTAGCCCAGAGTTGGTGGCATCTTTTCATTTCCATATCAAGACAATTGATGACACTGTATTTCTTAAAAGCATACATCACTCATATGCACACTTGCCCCCAGCTAATGATATTTATTCTACATCCTGGAATGTATACAAGCAAGCAATGGTAGTCATGTTAAGATGTTTGCCTGGACAATAGCATTCATGTTCCAGAGAAGCTGAAGTTTAGAAAGAGAGAGAGAAATAATATTTCAAATATACCAGAAAATTATGGACCACGCTTAAAATGAAAGTGATGTGGGATGTACATGAGCTTCTTCAACTTGTCTGGGGCTTATTTTCATCACAAGAAACCTGGGTAATTTTCCAGTGATGATCTGGGAACCACACTGCTAACCCCCACATCAATATTTCAGCCCTGCAAGTTAAGGAAGGCCCAATGAGACTATTTGGTTGTTCCCATTAACATTCCATTCTGGACCCCCATATTTTGTAGCATCACTTAGCACCGATCAAATTGCACTTTGGTGACATTCCTGGTGCCTCCAGACTCTTCCCAGAAAATGGAAACATTCATTTGGCAATAACAGTAACTGCAAGAATCTAGCCACTACAAGCGCAAACTTTTTCCCCCTTCTGGTTTTATATTGTATCTCAACACTTTTCCCCTCTTCTATTTCACTTTGAAAATTGCTGTACAAATCTCTGGTGGAACTCTGCGTGTTAGGATGGCTTTTTACTTACTTTCAGTCCTTACCATTTGTGCTTCCCATTATGCACCTGAAAGACCAGGTGAATGAAATGACCTGCAGAATTAGCCTCTGGGAGCAGGACTCTGTGTCAGGTAGGGGGTCATACAAATGACAGAACCTGATCCTCATGTTCCCCCAATGCGTTCTCCCCAGGTTTCTTTATTAATGAGCTGTGTTCATGACAGACTACTTGCTAATTTGTTCTTCTATATATTCAGCAAACTTGACTTCCTATTTTATGCAATTAACTAGTATATAGGGGCCTAGAAGGAATGCTTCCTGTCTTAAGAGAATCCAGGATCTTTTGCTAGTACATTCAAGGTCAGTGATGCCAAAGCAGTGCTTTCTTTAAATGTTAAAATCAAAGTATCAGGGTGTTGGGACATTGTCGATGGGACTGGGAGGAAGGGATCAATGTGTAGAGGAGAAAAACAACATAATATAAAAGATGATCCACAATTCCCACGAGAGCATGGTACATTCTGTTGAGGTGTATGCTCAGTTTGCATTTGCATTGACTGACAAACAAATACTTTGGAACAAATCAAGAAGCTCAACTCTCTGTTCTATAAACTCCCCAGGATTTCTGAAACTCATAAAGATGATGAAGCATAATTCTATTTTTCATTTAACTTGATGTCCCAACCACAAAACATAACATAACAATTTGGGAAATACATGAGGATTTAATTGTTTTTTTAAGAATAAATCACTGGAAAACTTGCAGATCAATCAGCCTTCAGGGTAAGTATGACCCAGCAATTCAACGACTCAACAGTCAACCCTGTCCACAGTTCCATCTCTCTGCTTTTCCCTGATAGTTTTGGGGTGGCCTTAAATTAAGCTTTCCTGGACAGAAAATATTTGCTAGAAAGTTCTTGGGGCTGCATGTTTCTTCTTCCTACATGGCAGAGACTACATTTCCCATTGACCAAGAAGCAACATTTTGGCTTTTCCTGGGTGAGGTTATAAATGTACCCGGATCGAAAACAAGCATGGTGGGCTGAGAGATAGTGTGTGGTAATGTGTAAAGCCAGCAAGGGTCAACCCTTGGAGCTTGGGGTAGGTAAGCTCTTCCTGGGCCTGGGAATATCCGGTGTGTTAGTCTGGGTAGACTAGAGAAAGAAATTTATAAGCATACATATATATGTATAAGAGAGAGTATTATATAAAGGGTAATTATACATTAAGAAAGCATCTCACCTCAGACTAGTCCAAGTCCATAAGTCTGATATTAGTCCATATATTGGATACCAACTTGTAAATCCTCGTTAGACTCACAAGACACATAATATAATGCCATACTCAGGATGATCACAGGCCAGTGACTGCAAAGTCTTTTGGATCCAGTGGTGGTAAAAGCACTGGGAGGGGCCTTCATGTGGTTCTTCCAGTTCCCAGGGTAAAGGAACTACCAGTGTGTTAGACAGGGTTCTCTAGACAAGCAAAACCAGGACACTAATAATTCTTTCTATACTTATATACATAGAAAGATATCTAACTTAAACAAATAGCTAACAAATCTATAAAACAGTACAAATGGCTCAGTGCAACTCACTTGCATGAGACAGCTAGTGCACTAACTGTCCATCGAGTCTTGAGGGCCACCAAGTAGTCCTCTGCAGAGCAAGTCAGGCTCTCTGGCCACAGGCAGCAAACACCAAGGTAGGTCACCAATAGTCAGCCAGATAATAGAGTTCAATAGTCCCCAGCTCAAGAGATATGTGTTCCAGTAGCATGGCAATGCAGGGCTTGAAGGAATCTCAACTCACAGCAACACAGTGCATGGATTAGGTGTCCCACAGGTAGTGTAGCTCTGAAATTGAGGTATAGAGCAGAGAAGGCAGCCAGCTGTTCTGAAGATCCAAGAGCAAAAGAGAAAGGGCGGGACTCATCAAACCATTTATATCTCTGCCCTTCAATTGATCCTACATGTGTTCATTGGCCATGTTGTCACAACAAAACCCACCTATCTTCTTTGCCCAAGTTGGTACAATAAGCCTAACTATCACAATCCACCCCTTGACAACTTGACACCTGTACACAATTCTTTAGCCATATAAAATTTCCAGACATCAGTGAAATCAGACTTATACTTAGCATCAAACATCTATCCTACATATAAATGAGAACACACTGAGTCCAATTATATCTGATAAATCATACATGAACAAAGAATATATTCAATAAACTCATATAAACAAAATACATGAACAATCACAAACCTCACTTTTGCAATTGATCATGTGGTCGCAACTGGTAGGTAGAATTACCTTCTATCCATTCTGTATTACCTTTGCCCTCAGCAATCACCTCAGTTGGTTGTGGTTTTTTGGCTGGTGGGGTGACCTAGGCCTTCATTCCTGAGGGGTCTAGGTCATTAGATGTCCTGTCGTGATGGGGTTGCTGTAATTTATCATTTACTTTTATCACAGAGTATGGTAGTACTAAGAGTAGGCCTGTAGGGTCACCTGGATTTCAGACATATTCTTTACCCCAATTATATAACACCAGTCCATTTTTTTCTTTGTAATCAGGTCCAATCACACCACTCAGTACAGTGGCACCCTTCTTGATCTGTTGATCCAAAGGCATGAGAAGCCCAAAGTGACCAGGGGGCATTCTCAGCTGCCAATTCAGTGGAATCCGTGCTGTGTTTCCAAGTGGGAGAGTTCCTTCCTTTCGGACCAGGACCTCCAGGCTTAAAGCACATAGGGTTGCTGGGACAGGAAGTGAAAATGCTGCAAGTGGGTCACTTGAATAATAGTGAGTGGTGTCATTCCAGTTTCCACCCCTTGGTTCCTGGACCCATGAATTCTGACTATTGGAGACACAGTACCATATATTGGCTGCTGGTTTAAAGTGAATATAGCTTCCTGGAGAACACTGCTGCAGCCCTGAAAGATTTTGCCACATAGTTTGCATTGAAGTTGTGTCTAGAAGCCCATTCCATCGTTCTATCAAGTGAACGGCTTCAGGATGATGAGGAACATAATATGACCAGTGGATTCCATGGGCATGGGGCCAATTGCTACACTGAATTTGCTGCAAAATGAGTTCCTTGAACTGAAGCAATGCTGTGTGGGATGTCATGCTGGTGGATGAGGCATTCTGTAAGTCCACGAATGGCAGTTGGGCAGAAGCATTGTGTGCAGGGAAGGCAAATCTATACAGAGAATAGGTGTCTATTCCAGTAAGAACAGAATGCTGCCCCCTTCAATGCATTAAACTGCATGGACATATCTGACTTTTGGCTAGCCAAAGAAGAAACACTATATCATGAGACAGAAGTCAAATAAATATCTACTCTTCATCTTTATGATTTGTTTCTCCAGTACCCCACTCTCCGTATCGTAATGTGTTAGTCCAGGTAGATTAGAGAAACAAATTCATAAACACACATATGGCTATAAGGGAAAGGTTTTACATACAAGAGGAATGAAGCATTGAGAAAGCATTCCAACCCAGTCCAGTCCAAGGTCATAATTCCGATATTAGCCCATATGATAGATACCAGTGTATAAAGTCTCCTTCTGATTCATGAAGCACGTGCAATGACATCAGGACAATCAGGCCAGTGGGTGCAGAGTCTTATGTATCCAGTGTTAGTAGAAGCAGCAGAAGCATCCCAGTGCTGGCAGGGGTCTCCCCATGGCTCCTCATTTCCAGGGCTCAGGATCCATCAGCAGTATCCAGTGATGGTAGAGGCATTACAGCATTGGTTGGGTCTCCCCATGGCCTCCCAAGCATCTCAGTGCTGGAATAAGTCTCCACGTGGCTTCTGTGACCCCAGAGGTTTGGTCACATCAGGGTAAGCACATGTGGCTTCTCCTCCAGCTCCTCCAGGTTCCAGGACTCAGGGTCTATATCCTGCTGCCATATTGTCATGCTGGTAGACTCTCTCCAAGAGACTGAGCCAAGTCTTTCAATTTCCTCCAATTGGGAAATACCACGAGACTTCCTAGAATTCTCAGGAGAAAGTCATGCCCACACAGAGGCCTCATTTCCCATCTCCTGATTGACAGGCTAGACGCCACGCCTACATTTCCAGTGCTGAAATTGACACAGATTGGTGACTACTATAACCACTGTGACTCTATCTTTTCAGTAGAGTGTGTTCAGGGGAGAACGGGGAGACAGAGAGAGGGAGAGGTCTCCTGCCTCTAGGGAGGAAAAACCAGAGTCCCCATAATTCTCAGGAGAAGTCCATACCCACATAGAGACCTCATTGGTTATATCTTGATTAACAGGCCAGACTCCACCCCTTCACTCATAATTCTCTCAAAATGACACCAGATTATGTAACTACTACATCTGGGGAAGCAGTGGCAATGAAATGACAACTGGTTCTGTTAGGAAGGGGATGGAAGTTGCGCCCTGGAGGGATCACGTCTTGAACTCCCTAGTGGTTTTCAGGACAAAGTCCTGGAGGTCATCTCTTATTAAGATCATAGCCTCGAAAACCTTTTCAAGGCAGTTCTACTCTGTCACATACTGTTGCTATGAGTCAAAATGAACTTGGAGGCACATAAGAAGAAGAGAAAGAAGGGGCAGGTCTGCTGGTGGACAACTATAAATGTCCCAAACAGTGAACTTGATGGAAGAATCTTCATGGCAGTAGAGTGATTTTGTTTACTGAAGTCACACTGACAGAGAAGGAAGATGTCAATAGATGTAGGCGGAATCTCAAGTGAACAAGGTTTCATTTAATAATGCCTCGTCAGGGACATATGATGTAAGCTCAACTCTTGAGTGCTGTGATGCTCCCAGATAATGAACGTTAATAGTATTCAGCACAGGAACATCCTGCACCTGAAACATCCGCTCCTCTCTCTCCTCAGACTACTGAAATCTGTTCTCTTCTCTTTCCTAAGACTACTGAAATATGTCCCATTTTTGTAGACAGTTTTACAGAATAGAACTTTTATCTAAGTATACTTTCCCTGGCCATGTGTGTCTACTCTCTCTTGTGAACTCCCACTATCCATGTCACTATCTTGGCTCATCCTAGCACAGTTCATTTCAGATTACCATTCTGCCACATGAAGGGGAAGGACCACAGACTATCCAGTCCATGGGGAAATTGGAGACCATGTTGTCAGCAAGCTTTATTTTGCACAAAAGATAACAGAATGACATGGCCAACACACAAACTTCCCAGGGAATCAGGAAGGGAACAGAGACTAGAATTGAGAGTCTCATTTCAACGTCAATATGCTTTTACTTTGTCTCATGATACACTTATCTTCAGCAAGGTTTTCTAGGGAAGCAAAAAACAGTGAAGTTTCTATGTGTTATGTACACAGAGAGGATAATCTCAAGAATATGCTCATACAGTTGCAGAGACAGGTAAGTTCTAAGTCTGTGGGCTGGATCAAAGGCTGGAGGTTTCTCATGTCTCACAGAGCTGATGAATCAAAGATCTTCATGTCAGAGCACCTACTGCTGTCTGCAATATGGATTGAATCCAAGAAAGGCAGATAAATTGACAGGTTGCTGAGGGATTATAGGCAATATGACAGGCTTCTGGTTCAAGCTCAAAGAACATGGGATGTGGTGAAATGCCAGATGCAGTATCCAGACCCAGGTTTGTGACAGTGTCTAAATATATTGGAAATAGATCACATTCCTGAGAAGGCTCCTTTTTCACTTGGTTGGTGGCTCATAGCAGATCTCATCAAGGAGGTGATTACATTGTATTAGATCCCAGCATGTGGAGTAGGGTGGGGTGACTACATCTTAACTGCCCAATCACTGAGAACCCTGACCTAGCCAAGTTGACATAGAATGTTAACTATCACCACTCCCCTCAGAATATTCTTTTATTTTCTACCTTATATAGGATGAAACCCTTTTATAGGGTGAAAAATAGCCTTATCTGACATGATGCCTTCTTAGATACATATCCTAACCTCAAATACACATTGCGCATAAAAGCAGTTGCCGTGCACTCAATTCTGACTCATGGTGTGTTACAGTAGAACTGTGTCCTGTTGGGTTTCCAATGGCTAGTGTTTTTTGGGGAGTTAGATCACCAGTCCTTTCTTCCAAGGAGCTTCTGTGTGAATTTGAACCTCTCACTTTTGGGTTAGCAGAAAGGCTTGTGAACGTCTTCCAGTGGCCTCTTAAATATGATTATTGGTGATGGAAATCAGGAAATAGGCATTGGCGCACTCCAATGACTCATCCGCAGGTCTGACTCCTATCTCATCAGTTTACGCAGGTCTCCTTTTGGTCTTCGCACAGGTGTGGTGAGTTTTCAACTGGAACAGTGTCATGCCTGCCATATGCCCAGCACACAGAGAGGAGAAGACTGGAAAATGCCATCAGAGGCTGGGGTGAGTCATGCTGTCCATGACCCTCCCCACTCAAGAGAGAAGTGACCGTTCTCTCAAGGATGGTCTGGAGACAGGAGACACCCCAATCAAGAGTGATCCGTATGAATCCCCAAGCAATCTGATGGGTAGACAGACAAAGTAGGCTCTGAATCCCAACTCTCCCATTCGTATGTGGAGTAAACTGCCTTTCTGTCTGTGGGTCTCATAATCTGTGAAACGGGCATGCAACTAGCACCGCCCTTGAAGGGCTCTCAAGACTCGGGGTCGTGGCACCAGATGGCATGTTCAGGTGCTAATCCAAAGGAGGGAGACACCATGGGACGAAAGACCTGGTGATCTGCTTTGGAAACATCAGCCTCCGAAAGTCTTACTAGTACCACTCTACGCCGACACACATAGGGTTGATGTGAATCTGAATGAACTTGCGCCCATGAAGTTCACCGTTGAGATGCTAATGAAATGACTTCTGAGGTGACTTTTGTTCATTTCCATAACAGTGTGCCTTACAGGTTGTTACATGCTTGCGCCCAGCTATTTCTTATGTGCACCTCTCTATCCCCTTTCTGAGATTCTCAGGAAGCATTCATGTGATGTCGCCCAGGCAGTAAGTGGCAGGGCCAATATAATCTCTGGTATAAGGATTTCCAATTCCATCCTCTTCCTGGTATAGCACCTCATCTCTCAGTTGCCAAGGGGATTAAAGATTCTTCCAAGGAAGAGAGCCGAAATAGCCCTGGATAATTTAGGAGCAATCAAATGACAGCCTCCAGGTTGATAATGTGGCCAGACCCGGAGAGTGAATCTGTCCCCTTCAGGGAAGCATCTAGGAGTGTTTGACCACAATATTGAGTTTGGGTTTGGTTTATGTGTGGCCTGTGGCTGAGAGAGGATATTTTTGTCCTTTCTCCTGTTCTGTGCCAAGTCAGCTGTTTGGCTGCCCATTAAGTGAGAATATATGGTGTGTCTCTCTTTTCCACTCTTACCCAGGGTGTTAGAGTGAAAAGACACCCAGATAATAGATCACATTTTTCTCTGTGTTGAGAACCTGTTGTTTCTGGGGTGATTAACAAAACAGCTTGGCAAATGTTATTATTGGGCAGAGGACACACTGGGAAGGCACATAATTATTTCTCCTAGTTAGAGACTACAAACAACCCTCATCTCTTTGGGGAGGGAATAGAAAACCTCTCCAGCAAATATATCTTGTCAAGCAGTTGTTTTCCATCAGGGGAAAGCCTCCATAGCCCTTGTGCTGGAAACACTGGTAAACATAGCTGATCCATCATCTTCATTATTAGCTTCCACTCTTGCTCTGTGTCCACTCATCAAACTACCACCTTGGCCACCGAGAGCCAAGTGGAGTTGATGCCAGGCATGGGAACTGCTCTGGGTTGAGTTGACAGGGTAAGGTAAGACTGAGAGGACAAGTGGACCTGAGCTGCAATTTTAGATCTTTTATTTCCCATGCAAATCTGGACAAGTGTTCCTAATCTCTGATGCGCCTTTATAGCTTGTTTTGCACTGAGTAAGTTCAGAAATAGTCTTCAAAGGGTTATTGTGGAGATGCAATAAATAATGTAGGGTCAGAGCATGGTGTACAATAGCGTTGATTACCATTGAGTTGGCCTTGACTGAGGACCTCTTTATGTATGACAGAAAAAAAGGGACCATGTGTGTCCATACTATATCCTCTTTGTGATTATAGACATAGATGGGTTCACCATGATAACTATTGTGTCAGTACATCAGTGAGGATCTTCCATGATTTCACCACACAGGCTGATTGACCAAATAGGATGTCCTTTTCTGAATATTGGCTGGTGCCATGGGGAAAGCAAGTGAATCAAAGTCTCACCATCTTGGCTCTTCATTTCTTCTAGGCCTGATTTGCTTATAAATTTCATCCCCCTTATAGTAAAAGCATCTGCTGTGCCCTGAGAAGCCAATCCAGTCTTGCTTGATTGCCTACTTTCCCCATTGTAGCACCTCTCCAGATTTGGTGCGTCCCATGGCCCCCAGCTCTCTTGGCAAAGAGGCTGCAATCTCTGCTTGCCGAGAACACTGTTGCCATCTTGGGAGGACTTGTTGAGTCTCTGCCTCACTATTGTGCTTCTCTGAGTGCTGGTCCCCACCCAGGAGAGGACAGGTGGGGGCAATTCTTCATCTAATTTTCCAATTACATCAGAGATTATGAAATCACAACGTGGTTGAGATTAAAGTAGCAATTACAACAGGCATGTTTCCCCAAGTGTCCCCTCATCTTTTTGTAGCACTGACAGAGTGACTGGGATCTTGAGTTGTCTCTGAGCCAGGACTTCATTGTGGCTGATGAGGCTAGTTATTAGTACTGGGGGGAAGTTATAAATGAAAACGGGGTGCAGGAGATGTCAGTCAGGGCTGTAGACTTTCCATTTCATCAGGGTGGCTCTCCTCCTCTTACAGAACCTTCCATACGCAGCACAGGGTCTCCTCTTTGCCAGATTTCATGCATGCCTTCCCTCAACTCAGGCTAGATGAATTGCTGTACATCTGTTCTCCCACATCCACAGAACTTGATGCATGGACGAATTATGATCCTTCACCAGTGGTCCAGACTCTCTCTTCCAACACCTGTGTCTACCAGGTGCCAAGTGATATTTGTTAAAGAAATGGAAGGAGGGGCAAAGAAAGGAAAGAAAGGACTCCTCCATTAAGTCCCTACAATTTCTCTCTCTTTTAAAATTTTCTTTGAATAAAAGGAATTCCTTCTGCTCTCTGATACTGAACTGCCCCACCTACCTGCTTCTGTCATGTCCTCCAAATCCCACCTCTTCAGACCACTGTGTGATCTATCCTTTCAGTGGGGAACAGAAGAGGAACTTTTGCTCCAACAGTCTTCCCTCTGAGATCTTTGCCACAGAAATGGGTTCCATTTAGATTTCTTTGCATACAAAAAGCAAACGCATGTTCCACGCAGTTGCGGTGAAATCATTTTCCACCTCTGGCAACCCCACAGTGTCAGACTTTCTATGACTGATTTTGCAGCATGAGATCTTATTCCCAAGTTGCCCTGGGGGGATTGAACATCCTAGTTTTAGTTCATAGCCAGGCACCACCCAAGGAACCCAAAGGTGGTTTGCATCAAGAGAGCCCCTCATAGTCTCCCACATGCACATGTGGAAGGGTTTGTATCCCAGTTTGTCATGGGGGCTACTTTCTTAAAGCGCTCAAAGACCTTGAGTCCTCTCTTCTGCTCCATCACATTGTCAAGGTCACATTATGACTCAAGAGAGTTACATTCATTGTAGCATCCAAGTGCAAGTGCAGACAGCAATGGGAAGAAAGGCAGGAGAATAAAAATAGCTGCATCTCTTGTAGCAGGCTTTCTGAAGTCTGCACCCACCATTTCCATCTACACCAGGATGGTCAGAATTCAATCATATGGTAAGATTTTACCAAAAGAGAAGTTGAGAAGTAGACTCTCCTCTTTCAAAGTGTGCAATGTGACCCCTCAATACCTGGGTTTCGGATGTGAAGAAATTCAGGTGGAATGGCATTCACCTGGGTGACTAACAGCTACCTCAGAAAGAGAATAGGACAGCACTGAAAGTGAGGCAAGTGAAGCGCTATGGTCCCAAATGTACATCTCAGTAGCGGAGAAAAAAGGGGCTGAAAAAGTTGCTTCCTTTTCAGATTTATGGAAACAGTCTGAGGAAATCCATCAGCTGGGGAAAAGCAAACCCACATTGATTTCCTACTTGCCCCAGGCATCAGTACATCTCTTATTCAATTCTTACAAAATCCCCAGAAGTCAGGAACCTGACTTGCATTTTGTGTATGGCGGCTCCCGCTCGGGGAGGTTAAGTGACTTGCCCTCCTCAGGGAGAGCGGAAGCTGAAATCTCCCCATCACCACTTCCTGCATCTCGCTTGATAGAGGCGCTCGACACAGAGGCAGAAAAGAGAGATACATGAGAAGATCTCTGATGAAAGGACACAATGCCCTTGAGTTTTGGCTCCCACATTTGGTGAAGAATATTAAATGTTCATCATCCCTTTCATGTACAGACATTTCTCTGCATACATGAATTTTGGAAATATTTCAAACCTCCACAGAGGGATGTGCTAGAGTTGTGGCAGAGGGGAGCAAAGAGCACAGGTGAGACGTCACCCTCTCAATAGGTGAGTGGCCCGGTGGCCACTTAACCCAGGAGGATTTCTCTAAGGCCAGATTGTTGCGAATGTTGGTAACTGTGAGATCTGAGCCACTCTGGGACTCTAGAAAACATGGGTCACCAAGGAGATGGTGTTGGGGCTACAGAATGTAGCTACCAGTGCATTCCTCCTAGGGAGTGGAGGGAATTTAGATGTTGGCTGCATGGTACACAGGCTTAAGTGTGGGGCTGCTAACCCAAAGACTGGAAGTTAGAGTCCAGCCAGAAGTCCCTTTCAGGAATTGCCTGGCAATTTCCTTTCCTCTCCTCTCCCCACTCTCCAAATCTTCCTTTGAAAACCCTATGGAGCACATGCATGGAAAGTAAAAAAGGATGTGTATGGGTAGGGGGTCACTGTAGGTAGACATATGGCCATGTTTGTGTGTGCTGCATAGGAATCAATACATAAAATACAACATACTGGAGACCCATTTTGGGATACTTCCAGTAGATAACCAGATGGCTCCTGGGATTGGTATACTGGGTTTGAGGGTTCAGGACCAGAATCTTCTGGGACAACTCTGTCAGTTATCATAGTACTTCATAAAGGTCATGTTCGACATCCTAGTTTGGTTTGTAGCATGTGGGGTCAGAAACGTGTGAGTGGCCATCTAAGATCCAGTAATTGTCCTCTATGTTCCTGGAGAACAAGAGGAAAAAGGGGGAAAAAGGCAAAGTGACAACAGGAATATCAGCCTCCACTACCTAGATGGTGCCCAGCTGCTACTACCCATCAACCCAAGCAGGGACACAGTCCATGGTCACCGATAGAATGGGAGAAAAATGTAGAACAAAATGCAAATCTCTATATATATTCAAGACTTACCAGAGCAATAGAGAGAGAAGGGAGGAATCCCTGAGACCATGGCCTGAAATACCCTCTGAGTGATACTGAGTGACAAGACAAGATGACAACATGCTGATCGATCCTGATTCCTGGAGAATGGAGGAGGTGGAGGAGAAGCCACATGGGCTTGCCCTGATGGAACCAGACCTCTGGGGCCAGAGAAGCCAAAGAGAGACCCCTGCCAGCTCTGAGATACTCCCACGGCCAATGGATACTACTGATGGACTCTCAGCCCTGGAAATGAGGAGCCATGGGGAGACCCCTGTCAGCACCGGGTGCCTCTCCTTCATGTGCTTCCTGAGTCGGAGAAGACTTTATAGACTGGTATTGAACATAGGGGCTAATATCGAACTTATGACTTTGGACTGGACTAGATTGGGATGCTTTCTCAATGTTCCATTCCTCTTGTCTATCAGCCTTTCCCTTATATCCATATGCATGTCTATGAATTTGTTTCTTTAGTCTACCCATACTAACACAGAGGGCTAGAGGTGGGGACCAGAAAGTCAGATGAATGGAAATAGAACAAGCTAAGCAGAAATAATGACATAGATACCTGACCCATAGTGGAAAACCTAACCAATGACACTGAATAACATATACAGAAATTACCAAACGAGAACCTAATATGCCATCTACTTTTCTCCCAAAAATAAAATAGTCAATAAGAAAAGAAAGTAACCCCAGAGATGAGCACGGTTCTTCTCTGGCATTCAGGGACTATCCATATCTCTGCATGAACTCCCTGGTAACTAGTCAGTTTAGAGATCATGAATATCCCTGCCTGGTGAGAAGTCCTCAGTCTTTGAATAAAGAGTTAAAGAGAGCAGTCTGTTTATTTTCCAGGAGATATTGCAATACTGGACATCTTTTATGTTAAGTGAAACAAGTACCCAAACTACTGAGCCTCAGAGGTTAGCAACAAATGAGCATCAAAGACTCACAATACACTGTTGCTTTTATATAAATTACCTTCAGTAATCCCAATACCAAGCCTCTAAGCTGAGGAGGAAGACAGAGATTATCCCTTGCTTTTGTAACTGAGTTAAGGGTCAGGGAATGCAGAGTTATCCAGTAGGCAATCAAACAGCTAAAATGATGATCACAGCCCGACAAGCTTCAGCATGGATCCTCTTTTCTTACAGAGTCATTTTATCTTCGACTGTGTGTGTGATGTTTGTTTTTCTCTTTGGTCCACACTTGACTGATTCTTAATGGCTGCAGGTTGACCTTGTGATCAACTCATCCGTGCAGGAAACAGCTTGAAAGTCATTCATCATTTGATTGATGTTTTTAGGACATATGAAAACTTTGCCAATAGTTTTCTTGTCTGTGGCTTCCAGACCTGTGGTCAGGGTGATACAGGGTTTAGTCTCCCCATATTGGAAGACCTAAATGTTTTCACAATGGTGTTTGTTCTTCAGTTGGTCTCAGTCTCAAGAACTCTAGAATAGCTGGATCATGTAAGTCAGCTTAGAGTGGCTCTCCTCTCATTTGATGAATACAAGTTCAGTGCTCAATCTCTGTTGTCCTAGAGCTCAGAGCTCAGTCTCGTGCCCTTGATATCAAATAGGTAGGTCTTCACATGCATCCTCTCAGTGTGGATCCTTTTCATTTCTACTCATCAACTGTCTTGAAGATGCTGTCTCTCCAGGAGTCAACATAATATATAGGAAAAGCACCAGCGCTGATGTAGTATCTATACTATGGGATGAAGGAACCACCCCAAATCTTAGAGGTTTAAGACAATAATAAGCATTTATTTTGCTCCTGAATCTGCTCTTTGGGTAGGGCTCAGCAGAAGCAGTCCTCCCTCTTTTCCACTTGGCTTCAGCAGCAGGGAAGTTTCAACTGGGGATGAGCTGTTTTAGCTCGTTTACACTCAACACTGACAGGTTTGTGCTTTTAGTTAAGAGACCAGCCAGAGCTAAGGAACAAGGGTTTGGTTTCTCTCTGTATGTGTTTCTTCATGGCCTTCTCAGCCTTCCTCGAATGGTGGCTGGGATCCAAGAGTGTGAAACCCAAAGATCCAGAGAGAATCTACCATATTTGTGGGACCATAAGATACACTTTCCCCCCGCCCCTCCTGCCCAAAGTGGGGGAAAAACCAGGGTGCATCTCATGGTTCGAAGGTTTGGTATCCCAGAACATTTGTTTATGAACCCATGTGCCCACTTACAGTATGCTGCTGTTTCCATGCTGTGGATTGCTATGTGTTCAGGGGAAATCCTGCCTCCTGGAGTCTTAATATCAGTCAGGTCACATGACCAGCACAGTGCATGCCTCTAAGTCTTTCCTCATTTGTTAATGAAAATGATGATGGTGTTTTGCCTCCATGTGGTGGGCTCAGACCCGATCTTGTGTCTCCAGTGTTGTCCCCACAGGGCCTTGGGTTAGCGAGGGATATCAAGTTTCCTAGTGGGGCCAGCCATATGGTCCTCTCTGTGCATTTACTGTTCTGGGTGAGGATATCATCCTCCAGGCTTGGTGGGCCTGGATACACTCCAATCTCTCTTCCTCCCTCTTCATTTGCTTTCTTATGCTCTGGTCAGATATGTCCCTCTTCCTGAGCTTGCAGCTTCAGTGTCCTCTGAAGTAAATTCTTGTCTGGGGAAGGGCAGTTGTTCATATAGTTGGGATTGGGGCTAGTACAGATAGGAATCAGAAACATGGGGAATCCAGGACAGATGATTCCTTTAAGATCAGTAATCAGAGTGGCAGTACCAGGATGGTGAAGGGAAAGTGGGGTAGAAAGGTGTAACTGATTCTAAGGATTTATATATAGCTTCCTCCATGGGGTATGGACAATAAGGAAATGAGTGAAGGGAGACATCAGATAGTATGATATGATAAAATAATACAATTTATGAATTATCAAGGGTTCATGAGGGAGGGGAAGTAGGGAGGAGTGCAAACCTGAGGGACTAATACCAGGGCTTAGGTAGAAAGCAAATGTTTTGAGAATGATGATGACAACAAATACACAATGTGCTTGGCATGCAGTAGATGTATATATGGATTGTGATACAAGTTTTATGAGCTCCCAATAAAATGATTTTAAAAAACTAAAAAAGTGATGATGGTTCCTAACATCACTATTGAGTTTACACTGTTAAATATTACCATATTTTGGTTTATTTTCATAAACATTTTATATACTGGTACTATTTGGTTCAGAATATTTTTCTTGTTGTCCTGCTCTAAACACTGGGTGTGTCTTATGATCTGAAACATATGGCATATATCCTTTATTAATTCATCTGGAAATTCACACAGCATCACTCCACAATATTCCATTGTTCAACTTGGGGCAGCCAGGGCCAAGGACTGGAATATAGGGCCCCAACTCACACTAGGGATGTGTCAAAGAATCTCTGGACATAATTAAAATCATGTTCTCCCATCCCCTCCTGAGATTCACCTCTACCTATGATCATTTTTTAATAGATACTGTCGCATGATTTAGAGTAAATTAACCAATTTTCCTAATGCACCATCCCCCACGTAAGGGGAGGGATAGTGATGAAAAGCTAGAGTGAAATCTTTATCAGCAAGTGCTTCAAGTCCTCTTCACTTTCAGTAAGCAGTATGGATAAGGTCGCAACACAAATCAAATAAAAATACTCACAGCTGGATGAATAAGCATGATCACGACAAACAGAAAATACTAAAATTGTCAAGGATTTAATTTTACTTAGCTCCATAATCAACATCCACGAAAGCAGCAGTCAAGAAATCAAACAACTTACTGCGCCGGGGAAATTTGTTACCAAAGGCATCTCAAAACATTAAAAAGCCAAGATAGCATTTGGCACTCAGGGGTGCCAGAACCAAATGGGGACTTTTTCATTGACTGCATATGTATTTCGTGCTATGAAAGAGTATTAAATATACCATAAATGATCCGAAGACTCAACAAATCTACCATAAAAGGAGTCCTGCCATCCTGTTCCTTAGAAGTGAAGCTGGGGAGATTATGGCTCACATACTTTGGATGTATTTTCAGGAGGGACCCGTCCATCATGTTCGGTAAAGTAGGAGGTTAGTGAGAAACAGGAAGAGCATCAATGGGGTAGATGGATGCAGTGGCTGCCAACAAGGGGCTCAAACAGACCATGATTCTACGAATGGTGCAGGACTGGGTCCTGTTGCAGTCTGCCATGAAAAGCACTACTGTCAGTCAAAATCCACTTCATGACACCAAAGACAAGTAACATGTTCACATGCCCACTACTATCTCTTCTCAGAAAGTGTAAACTAGCCTCCTTTCCTCTTCTTATGGTCTACGTATCCTTCAATTCATGTGATGTAAGTAAGCAGATCAGTTCATCCAAGACGACCAGTTCATCCTATTCAGTTTCTTCCACATTATAGTAAACCTTTCACACAGGTCAGAGGTCAGCGTGCCGGGGCACACCGTATGAGTCTTCCGTTCAGATTGACCAACCGATGCGCTCAAGTGCATTTCCTCAAACCTTGATACTTCGTGGAGTTTGGTGGACATTCCGTCATCATCCTCATCTTAGTACGCCTTCCATGAAGAAGCAATGATGCATACATATCCGAAGAAAGGAGATCCCATCGTGCTAAAAGGATCAGTGGATACAATGTTATTTCCTAGTCTTCCGATAATACTTTCAAATAATATGTTAGTTAATTTACATTTTGGATTGAGTTAGATGAGGAAGAAAAACATATTTCCCCCTGAGAAAAACCTTCAATCTCCAGGCCAACCAACATATTATTTTAAACCAAAAAAATTGGGAATTATTTTGGGGCAGTAAATGTTGGTCCCAAGTCAGTTTCTGGGCAGAACACTCAGTCTTACCTAGTGGGAGTCGTGCCCCCAAATACAAGTATCTATGTATACTTGTATACATATACTTGTATACTTCTTAATACAAGTCCTTGTGAAGAACCCACATTAGGTTCAGTGCTGATTTCTAGAAAAACTGTTATCACTTGATCCTTAAAACAATTAAAGCAGTTAGAAATCTTCAAGGGATTATTTGATAGATTTGAATAAAATTGGTAATTATTGCATTCTGTTGTGAAGGCATGAACCAGGGAAAAGATAAAAGCATCTTTCAAATTTAATGTCCCAATTAATTAATTTTTACATATAAAAGTGGAACCCTTGCCAAGGTTTCTAGAAGTACGATAAAAGATTGATGTCATAAAGATAGAAATTTAACTGGGTCAAACCCAGTCAACAGATTACTCTTAATGAGGAGTGAATCTCTTCATAATTTCAATAAAATTGCCCGAATAACAGATGACATACTAAATTACTAATGGAATTCCAGGGATGCAGGATTTGAAAATGGGCTGTTCTTTTAAAATTAATTTAATTATTTTTCGTTTTTGAGCCTATTTCATCCACGGCGCTTTCTGCAGTTTGTTGTTTATTTTCCATGTTTAGAAAAATGTCATCTTTAATTATAGATGGTGCCTGGGATATGTACCCCCCCCCTCCCTTGCCTACTGTTTGTATTGAATGTAAAATATCTGCCTGGGACAAAAAACATGTGCTTGTGTCAGAGAAGGCATCATTTCCCAAAGGTCACATTTGAAACTTGTTTAGTGAGTCAGCCTGTTAACTTGAGAGCTGTGTGCTGTGGTTTTCAAGAACCAGAATGGCCAGTCCCTCAGGGCAAATCCAGATATTGCCAAGGAAGGTAGCTTTCTGTGGGGGAAAGGAAAGGGTACGTGTGAGAGAAGGATGCATACTATGCGACAACAAGAGTGAGCCTCAGAAATGAAATGTCAGTGTACATGCATGCAAAGAATAAACATCATGGAAAACATGGATATGACACTCAATAGCAGGCAGATGGGGGGTTTAAGGATTAACATTAGGATGGGGTATTTCACTGAGTGGGCATTACTAGGAAGAAGCATGAAGAAGCATTATGGAGTGATGAAAATGCCCTCTATCTGCATCCAAGGGATAGTTAAACACACACGTGTGCTGGTAGATGCAAACATATATTTCATGCATGCATATGTAAAACTCAATTGATCTATCACTTGAGTGGCACTTTTTGTTCAATTCCTGTTACACTTCACTAGAACAAGGCATCCATGCAAGAAATCACCATAGCAGTATAATCGACATATGTCAAAGACCTCAAATTGGGTGGCTCAGATTTCCATGGTGAGAAGAGATACTCTTTCCAAGAGGCTATGTATATCAAAATGTGTGGTCTAAACTTCTGTATCTGAATCTGCTGACATGCTGATCAAAAATAGAGCTTCTTGGCTCTACCCAAGTTCAAGAGATACAAAATCAACCCAGAGAAGATTTGAAAAATTGCGTTTTCCATAAATTTCCTAGGCAATTTTCAACGTTTCTGAGAGACCAACTAAAACCCACTGCTGCTGCCTGGATTCAAACTCAGAGACGCAGGATAGATGGAGGAGAACAGCTTCTTAGGGTTTCTGAGAGTAAATTTTTGGGAGAGAAGACAACTTCCACTTTCTCCAGGACTCTCAACTGCCAACCTTGTGGTCAGCAGTTCAATGCCACGAGCATCTCTTCCTCCTAAAAGAAGCTCTTTGTTAACATGGATTTTCAAGGGAGGCCCCATGAATCCAGGAACTCAAAATTTCCTGCTAGCAGCCATTAGACTGGGCTCATCAGAATGGTGAGTGGTGTCCCAAGGGACTTCTTTGCAGACTAGTATGTGACAAAGAGACCAGAAGCTAGGAATCCACTGTTGGGACACCTATTGAGTTTTTATTGATGCTCTTTTCCCTTTGTCACTACCTTGATGTGCGGATGGAATTTATATTAATATTATCTATCTAGAATAATACACCTTTATAAATATGAAGAACAGATGTCAAAAACTTCTGACCCAAGAGATCCCCCAGAAATGACACTTTTGATTGAATCTTTCTCCTGAACACAGCCTAGTGAGAGTAAGACAAGGTGTATTTACCGGGAGATCTTCTCTGCAGTCACCTCTTGATCTCAGAGACGAGTCTAACTCCATTACAGCTTTTGCTTGCAAGGCATATTGCTTCATTGACCAATCAAATAACTTCATTCACGTACGTCCTTGTTTCTAAATACATCTTTATAAGATCACAGGTTTGCAGCATGAAAAACAATAGGCCCACATTGTGAGCTATGTAAATGAGGTGTAGCTGGCTGAGCCAGCCTATCCAATTGTCTTATAAGACTACTCCGGCCAATTCCATTACAGGACCAACCACCCAATATTATGACAGGACAGTATCGTCCAACTGTATTACAGGATCTTCCTGTCCAAGTATGATCTTAACCAAATGCTGGGGAAACTAGAAGTATTCTGTTTCGCCGCGTTTCAGAGGTCAAAGTGGAAGGTTGTCAGCTGAGCTGGCCTGGGGTCTTATTTGCCTCAAGATTGGAGGGTTTTTGTGTGTGTGTTTTGTTTGTTTGTTTGTTTGTTTGTTTTTTAGGGGGCACTGCCCTCTGGTGGTCGTGGGAGCTACCTATCCTTGCTCCTGAGAGCTGTTGCTGGATTTGAGCTGCCAAGCCTGTGGGCTGCAGTCTCACACTGAACCACTTACACCACCGGGGGAGCCCAAGATTGGAGTTTTTTCCAGGAGTCCTGGGAACCATGGGATACCCAGAAGCTTTTATCTGACTCAAGACCTGAATATTCTAGGAGTCTTAGAGAAGGTTTCGGCTACCTAAGGGTGTGGGTACATAACAGCTTCAAGACCACGCTAAGAGACATAGCGACATCCTGCGCTTAGCATGTGTTTCCCGCAGATCCACAGGCCCTGCCAGGAATGCCCCCACACTGTACGAGCTCAGCATCAACCTCAGAAGCAAACAAGGAGAAAGAATGAACTTCAGATTTGGATGCAAAGGCCAGGCAAGTGGGGGGGAGGCCTTGAATGCCAATCTTCCAGGTTGGCATTTCATTGTAGCTGATAGGGAAATCATGAAGGGTCCTGGACAATTGACATCTGGTCTTTAGGGCGGTCCCTCTGAAGACAGAACCAGTCACGGATATTTGTGCCTTCTCTTTGAGAAATTAACACACACAAGGATCTTCTCTTCTCCTTTTCCAAAAAGAGTTCCTCTTCCTAGTCAAGTGCTGGGCCCGGCCTTTGACTTCATCTTCCTTTTCTTTCCAGCAATATGATTAGCCTCATCTTTTTCGAGAGCAAAATTTGGTATTGCTTGAATAAATCTTACTTTACAGAGAGCACATTCAGCCATTCAACTCTGGATTGAACTGATGAATGCACATTGCATATAATTTAATTCCACACACTTCTATTTCTATCACTTATTTTGGGGGTTCCATCCTCTCCGGGCGATCTGCGACGATGCTTGGAGATAAAAGTCTGCGAGGTTAGTCCATTTGGCCAGGTTATAAATGGATCTAGCCATTCGTCTGCTCATCGCTCTATGAAATGGAGAGCAGCCGGAAGGAGCCAAGGGGAGGTGATGTGGATTTCTTGTTAGCTAGGGCACATTTAATTTTGCCACTGCTTAGGTCAGATTTAGAACCTCTTACACTGCGCAATTGGAATGTTGCACGCAAAGAGTGTGACAGGCCACATGCCGCTCCGGTAGAGAAGAGCACACATCTCAGGAAGAATTATCTCCCAAGTTAAAGGAGTGACCTTACGCGAGATTTGCAATTGTAAAATGTGGCCTTATGAATCACGGAGTGTAATGGCCCCTGGGAACATGAACTATTGCTTCTGTCTGCTTCCGTCCCGATACGTTTCTTTCCTTTCTCTGTTTTTACTCTTTCTCAGCGAAATACATTTCAACTTTGTCAGCACCGCTCTTTGGTTTTTATTTCATTTTCCATTTCCTTTTTCCCATTCTGCAATGCAAATGAGATTTTGGACTCTGTGATCCACTGAGTGCCTGCCGTCTGACAGCAGTGCACGCCCTTTGGCATTGCCCTCTGCCTTCCTAAGAACTCCCTCCGCTTCTGGAAAGCACCTTGATACGCAACAGTGAAAGACGACACGTTACAACATCACCCAGACATCTCTTCCCCAGAATCCTCTTTCTCTGAGCCCATGGAAGCATGCAAGCTGGACAAGGAGCAAAGCCAAACCAAAAACTTTTGCCATCCATTCAACTGTGACACAGGAGACCTCCCCCACAGGATTTCCAAAGCTATGTTCACAGAAGGAAATGGCCACGTGGTTCTCCTCCACAGCAGCCGGCGGGCTTGAACCAGGTACCCTGCAGCGAGTAGCCAAGCACTTTAACCATGACACCCATAGCCTTCCTTGGATAAGCATGACTCTTGTCGAATCAGAAAAGTTTGCTGAGCATGTCAGTACTACTTTACTGGCATTTTACCCCCAAATAGTGTTGGATTTATATTTTAGAATGGGGGTTGAGGCCCAGGCACCTAACAGGACTTGTTCGAGGATGCAGATCAGTCTGGATTTCTAGGTTCTCTCTGCCATGGACAGCTCCATCTGGGGATTGAAGACAGATTCTCTGCCACTGTGGAGTTTGCATTCTGGAAAGAAACAGTGCTGGAGAAGATAAATCTCAAATACTAAACATTGTCTTTAAGAACACTCGAATCTTTGCTCAAAGCCCACCGTGGACTCTTGTCCAGGATGCCTGTAAGTTCTCCTTCTCAGAGAGGAGCATTTACCTTCAGGGCTCTTTTAAGTGGTGATGTTTCAGTGGGGGAATTCTCACCTTCTATGCAGCAAACCAGGTTCAGTGCGGTTCAAACCCAGCACTTCTCACACAGCGACTACTGGTCTTCCAACAAAGGTTTACTTGGTCCTGTAGAGCTGTCCAGGCTGTCCAGTAGGGCTTTTGGTCTCTGCCGGGCTGTCTTCTTCAGAAAGCCAACCAGGGAAAGTCTTGAGGGTCTCAACAGTCCCATCCACAACCATCTTGGGGACTGTACAGGATGAGTCAACTCATGGGGTGCCATGAGTCAAGATCCCCTAGAAAGGAATGAGCCACACCAACAGCCCTAAATGCTCAGCGGCTTTGATGTTAAACGGCTGCTCCTTTGAAATTTGCTTTTGTCAAGCCTCTGGTTTCCGTCTGAGGACCTTTTGCTCCACAGCTGGGAGGCAGCTGAGCGGGGATTCAAATGCAGTTTTTAGATTCCATATCCATCCCCGCCCTCTCCGGGAGCAGCATCAAGAGGCAACCGTACATTTTCTGTCGATCCCAGCTCCAGTTCTTTGACAAGAGGCTTATGTTTCTGCCAATAACACATCTACCTTACTGGCTTAGTGCACTTGCATTGCTTTTTAATAAAGGAATGATTAAATAAACAAACACAATTTAGGAAATCACTTTCATGGAAACTTTTTTTTTCCTTTTTAGAAAAATAAATAGCTTGGGTGAACTTGGCCCCAAGGGCTGGAAATGAGTAGTCATTCAAAGACAATTAAGCCTCCCCAGAAAAGAAGTTTGGCTTCCGAATCAGGAGAGCAATTTAGCTTTGGGAGTTTCCCAAAGTGCCTTTTACCAACGTTGCACTATTTGTCATTTCCAGATCTTCATGGAGTGCCCAGAAGTTTTGCTTTGCTATTTGAAATGAAAGGCCCAGGAAGCTTTCAATCAGTGCTTTTCAACCTTCCTAATGCGGAAACCATTTATTACAGTTCCTCGTGTTGTGGTGACCCCCAACCATAAAATTATTTTCATTGTTCCTCCATAATTATAATTTTTCTACTGCTACAAATCAGATGACCCCTGTGAAGCAGTTGAGAAATGTTGCTCTCTATGGAAATGGGCTTTTCTGCCATCCTAGGTGGTCCTTGAATTCGATCAGTTGTTGAATCAAATCAGTGTGTGGGCTTTAGAGAAACAGAGGAGAACAGGCTGTGCCAAGATAGGAGCAGGGAGCAGATTGATCAAGACAGGTTCCAGCTGCAGTTCTTTGGACAGGGAGCGTTCTCTCAAATATCTTAAAGATCGCAATGAACTTTAATGTCAGGGAAACCTAGGTTCTAATCCGTGCACTGCATCCTGGTAGCTGCATGATATTGGTCAACTAGTTCACTGTCTCCAAGGATCATTGAGATAAGAACGAGACTAGCAAGGAAAAGAATGCTTGGAAAGTGATTGTGGTAGAACCTGTATACTACTGCTTGGGGTGATTGAATACTAGAATGATATGATAGATGTATTAACTCCCCAAACAAAAAGAATAATAATTTAAAAAGTATATAGGTGCCATAAGGTTGTGTTTATTAGCTGAGTAGGGTTAGAACACATGCAAGTGTATTAGATAAATGAGTACACACCCCAATATTTTCAGGATCAGTTCTAATGTTGGCACTAATTATTCTTATCCCCAGATCTCTGTCTTTCTAAACCTAGGACATTGGTAGCAAGGAAGAGGCATAAAGTCTTTTGCATGTTTGGTTCAGTACCGAAGGGTATTGCTCCATTATCTATTTTTTGTGAGTGTGCAGGACACATGTCAAAAGCAGGAACAGATCACCCAATAAATCAAGTCAGCCCAAGATTACTTGTGCCTATTTACTGACCTATATTTAGAGGTCAGCTGACCTTGCTGTCTGGGCCCTCCATCCCTGTGAGGAATCATAAATTTGTGAAGAGGAAGATGCTGTGGTGTTGGGTGAGAGACAGATGCCAGTCAAGCCTAGAAGTAGATCTTGATGTGGTGAAGACATATGAAACTGTTTGCTACAGATTGGTAAATAAGCATAAATAAACCCATGCTGGCCTTGCTTATTGGGTGGTCTGACTCTGGTCAGACCTAAAGATGTTGGAAGAACTCAAACTTCTTCATCCCAAAGTCCAGATCTGCCATTGTGTGCCTTGTTTGAGTGGCAGTTATCTGGAAATCTAGAAGTCCAGGGAGAAGCTCGAAAGATAGGCCAGACAATCAGCTCGCCTGAGGTCACAGCCACGAAGACCCTCTAGAGGTCCCAGGAGTCTCAATCAAGATGGCCACAATGGTAACTGGAAACCTGGATGTGGTAGTTCCATAAGTTTCGTGTCAATGTGAAGCTATCAAAGTATATATAGGGGTGGAGTCTAGCCTGTCCATGAGGTCACAACCCAATAGTACCTCCTGGTGGCCGTACCCTTCTCAAAAAGAGAGATCTGAAAACTTCCTTTCTCTGTCTGCCTTCACCTTTTTGTCCCTAACCTTAATCCTAACCCTAACCCTAACCCAGTTGGAGCGCTTCCAAATCAATGACATTGGATTCACTGGACTTTGTACCCACCAGTCAGTGATATGCCTGCATTGTGCATCATTGCCTATGGCTTTGTGAGTCTGAGGAGTGACTTTTTGATTAGTATCACACTCATGACCTAGTATGAGACGTGTGGAGCTGATCTGGGCCGGGCTGGGATGTTTTCTTGGTGAACATTACTCCTGAATATAAAGCCCTTTCTTACACATATGTGAGTGTCACTGAATTTCTTTCTCTACTCCACCCGGTCTAACACACCAGACCTCAGTGTCACAAGAATAAATATGGTAGCAGTAAAGAGCATGGGGGTGCACCCGAGAAACTGCAAATGTCTTCCTGGGCTTTCTGTAATTCCAGTAATACATTCCCCCATCTAACTATTTCTTCAGGATGTTGATGTTCAGAAAATACATGAATCCAGTGAATAAAAACAAACCATTAAAATCATTTCAGATCAATGTACAACATGCCATTTTTCAAATAAGGAAGTTGGTTTGCTCCAATATTGGTGTGGTGGTATGTCTTCTGCTCCTTTTAGCAAAGAGTGGCCTTAGGAAGCAGAAGTCTGTGGTCTTTGTCCAACATCAGTAACTGTGCTTTCACTGAAATGTAAATGCTTTAGGAAGTCTCAGGAAAGCCACGTACACCCTCCATGACTCCCAGAGTGGCACAAGGAGCAGTGAGCTTTTCACACCGAAATTCTATCATGAATTATTTTTCAAGTCTCTCAAGGTCATCTTGATAATTAATTTCTTTTATAGTTTAAACGTTCCTTCTCTCCTTTTCTGCAAAGTGGAAGAAAGAAACAGGATCGGTGGAAGAGCTTCAATTGTCAAGATGACACAATAAGCCTCTATCCAGGGAGACATTGCTGCAACTTACAGAGAGATATAAATATATTAGTTTGGGGATTGCTACTTTCAGAGCAAATATTACATTGTCACAAGTATCATACCCTCAAGCCCAGGTATGTATTAACGGCTTCATTATTAAAATTTGGTTGCTGTTACAGAACGATAAATCCATCAGTTATGATAATTTTGGAAAATGAAATCACAAGGATTAGTCAAAGCTTTTCAGTTCAACACAGCATCAAACATCACCAGATCTTCTTCTAATTCTGGAAAAGTTAGGAAGCAATATTCTTCAAGTATATTTTCTATTATATATATATATATATATCTCCTTATTCAAAACTTTCAGCAGTGTTGTCATATGTACACATATACACACACGTGGACAGTAGCATTCTCTGACCCAGATTTCCCACCAATACCTATGTCACTTCTTACTCTGCTGTACTGAATGAAAGCTCTTGCTTTCCTGGTCTGGTATATTGAATCTTTCCCATCTGGCCCCACATGCATTTATAAATTATATTCCTGATACCTCTTTTTCAGAGCACAATGACTTTATTACATACCCCAAGTCTATTTTCCTCCTGAGCCATGTTCCCTTTGTTCTGTCATGTACATTACTTCATCATACCGCTGACCTTGCTGCATCCAACATGTACATTTCTTCGTCTTCGCTGTTCAGTCTTCTCACTGGCCTGGAATCGAAACTCACTGAGGGTCTCATCTTCCTTGGAAGCAGCCCTCAACTGACACCACAAGACTAGTTACCATTCAGTCACTGTCCATCCTGGGGACCCCATGTGTTTCATGGCACAACCTCCCTCCATCAGGTTTTCCAAGGTGACTATTTCAGAGATGGATCACCCCGTTATTCTCCCATGGTATCTCTGGGTGGACCCCAACTGCTAACCTTCAGGCCAGCCACCTAGTGTCTACCTGTTGGTGCCACCTCACCACCACCCCACCACCATCCCGCTTGAATGTGTTTTTCTCACACAGCCAGGTGAAATGCTGACTGGAGTGGAAGCTCTTGACCCAAGGACGTGCACATCATTAATTCTCAATAGCATATCCACCATGAATGGATGAATTTAAAAAATACAACAGTGATTATTTTTGGTTTCTATGCAAGAGCCACAGATGTGATGTCTCTAAAGGAGAGAGAAAGGGTAAAAAGAATGTTAAAACTTGTTAGGGAAATTTCACCAAAGGAGAATCTGGAGAGTCCAGGCAGGTCTGTTTTACTCCAGTATTTTTTTCCCTTTTAAATCAAATGTGCAACCCTTTGCAAGCGGAGGTGGCTGGTCCTCTCTAGTTAGGTCTCTGTGTAATAATGCAAGCATCGCAGCCTGAACCAGATTGCACCAGATATAGAGGAGACACCGGCCCTTTTGTTTTGTAATCCATTTCAGAGGAGCCTGCTTCTCCTTCTTTCCACTTGGGTCTCTACTCTGTCTAAACATCCTCTTCTCTGTCCCTGTTGGCCAAGCTCACGGGACTCAAGCAATGCTTGATCCACCCGCCCTGCCTTCATCTTAAGTATTTCAAAGGGCACTAGTGAGACAAAAAAAAAAAAGGAAAGGAAAATCGAATCTTATTAACAGGATTAACTTCCAAACAACAAGTCTCAAAATCCATTAGAAACAGAAGTGACGGTGTCAGCAAGAACCCTCTGAGAAGTCATTTAATTAAAATACGTTTCTTTTTAAAAACGGGGTAACTTATGGGTCGTGGTGGTTGGGAGCATTAAAACCTGCTGGAGTGGCTACTCCACAGTGGGCCACATTCTCCTAGAGTCCTTTTGCAGAAGACTGTTCTTTAAAGTCACATGTACAACCCTCGACAACACCCTGGGAGGCTGCTTTATCCTCCGAAGAAAGCACACACAGAACGACCGGGCACAGGAGAGGAGGAAATGAACGCCGTAAAGCTGCCAGAAAACGTCTCAAATCAAATAGGATCTCCTGGTGCTGGAGCCCTTTATGGGGGATTGGGAAAGCTGTGTGTGTGTAGCCCCCAGGGACAAAACCCAAGTTTGCCTGCCCCCACTTCTTCCAAATAAAATACCTGCATCTTCCTGACAAAAGGAGGCCTTCTTTGTAGTTTGAGTCCCTGATGCCCATCATTCTGATAGAATCAATGATAATTCATTTGTTTGTCCACTGAGTAGTCATTTAACAAACTTTTGAGCGATGCACCTTAAAATCAAACTCACATCGACCAGGGATGTAAGTAGCCTTGCTATCATGGAGAGTGTGTTGGAAAGTGGATAATGGCAGAGGCAGCTGGGTTAAAATTTCACTCCTTATCATTTGATCTGTCTCTCAACCCATTCCAGTCTAAAGCCATTCTAGTTTCTAATATGGTAGGCTTTCTTTTCTTTTCTTTTCTTTCATTCTTTTTTTTTTTTTTTTTTTGGTATCACTGCCCTCAGCTTAGGCTTTCTTTTCTATTGAGCTTTTTCTTTCTTTTATTTTGTTAGTGTTCTTCGCCTTTTTGCATCTGTTTTTTTTTTTAAATATATTTTTCACCATATGAAACACAGGGTAAGTGAACTATAAAGACAGGTACTGGATTAATGGTTTCTTGGGGATGTGGCAAGGGAAGTTGGGGGGAAATTGGCAAGTTAGCAACAAGGAGTACAAGAAAGAAGAAAATGCTCCAAAATTGATTTTGGTAATGATGGTACGGCACTTCTTGTGATGACTGAATGATCGAACTGGATGATATGTGGATTTCATCCCAATAAAGCTGTTTTAAGAAACAGACAAAAAAGTCATATACTGTTTGGGTTTTGAAAGTTCAGATCAATCATTTAGGTCAAATTATGGAAAAGACAGGTCTTACATTTCCTGTCATACAAGAATAAGTGCTGACAATGAGAATTATGATGTCTCGGGTTTTTGTTCTATGATACGGGCATATGTTAGCCAGGGTTGATTAGAGAAACAAATTCATAGACACTCCTGGGTATATTAAAAAGAACTTTGTATCAAAGAGCAATTGTATAATAAGAAAACATCCAAGTCCAGTCCTGATCAAGTCCATAAGTCCGATATTAATCCATGTGTCCAATACGCTTTAGAATCATGCAACATATGCAAGGATGCGAAATGAAGGATTGCCACCGGTCAGTGGATGGAAAGTTTTGTGGATCTTGTGGTGGTGGGAGCATCTCAGCCCTGGCGTTGGTTTCCATGTGACTTTTCCAGCTTATGGACTCTAGCTCTGTCAGCATAGATTCATGTGACTTGTCAACAGGAATGTCCAGCAGAGTGTGTCTCCCATCTCTAGGAAGGAAGACAAGAGTTACCAGTATGCTCAGGAGAAAGGTAGATCCACAGAGAGGCTTCATTGGCTGTGACCTAATTGACGGGCTAACCTCTTCAAATTGACAAAGCAACAGGGCACATAACTAAGGAACAGTTTATGTGAGAAAGACTTGAAGGTTTTCAAAAACACCTTAGTTAGTATTCAGAGTCAAGCTTCCTGCAAGGATTGGAAGGCACCCTGTAAAGCAATGTCTCCACTTCCAGAAAACAAAGGTGCTCTTGACAGGAAGGTGAGTCCTGTTTAGTAGTCATTTGTCAAAGCCTGTCCTCTAATTGGCCTCTGATGCAGTTACGGGTCAAGGATGCCTAAAGACACACACAGCAGGGCTTTGGACCAGTTTATTCTGGTTGGTTCAAACTCCAGCTAAAAATTTTCCCCTAGATCTCTTCAGTCAGAATCAGCAGTGGAACAAGGTCTCCTGGGCATCTCCTAGCTCCTCAAATGATCTAAAACATCTGAAGATTCTCTACCAGGGGATCTTGGTAATGTCAATTCTGACGCAGTAAACATTCTGATTCTCCCATTGCCTTTTCCATTCCCCCCACCCCCCATCAACTGTTTGAAGCCCCTTCACATCCGGGATGGAAAAGTAATTTCTCAGTAGAGGGTTGAACCAGATTGAACTGGTTCCAAGCCTTTGGATGCAGTAATTAAGAACTTGGCTGCTAAGATTGGCATTTTGAACTCTTTGAATGCTCTGTAGGCAAAATAGGTGGTGGTAGTCTGCTTCTGTAAAGACTGCATGCAGCCTCTGTGGGGGCAATTATATGATGTATCGAGCAATGACATGTTGAGCCACATAATCTCTTGTCAATTTGAAGAGGTTAACCCGTCAATGAGTGATAGTCAGCTCTACTACAATGGATTTTATGGATGGCGTGGTAAGGGAGTGTTTGCAATGTTTCCAGTTCCTTTAATTTCACAGTTGTAATTATGTTGACAAGGACCTTATCCTGTTGACTTCCCATGACTGGGGTTCCTAGCTGTCCCCTATTATGAAGGATCTGGTGTGTGAATTTGCTGTGGTTAATTGCCATGATGGCTAATTGTTTTTATGGCATGCATTCTGGAGAGAAATCTCTAGATTTCCAATGACTCTGCACCGACGTTAGAGTTTGTGTTAGATTGAGTTTGGGGACACTAGACTTATTCACTGCAGACAGCCCCCCACATCCTCACATGGGTTGGGGCTGCCCATTCAGTGGTGAGGAGCCTCATACAGCAGTGGTCCCCCCTGAAGGCTTCCTGCCCTCCAGAATGACTGGTGTTTGGACAGGGTATGTTACGGTATTTACCTTTGTTTCTAGACTTTAGGAAAAGGACCTCTGGTCTTGCTGCAGTGTAGGCATTGGTCAGTGGTCCCAATTGCACACTCACTCCTCTAGAAAGATGAAGCCACGTGTGCCCATAAACATTTATAGTCTCGGCATTCTTTTGGAGTTCTACTCTGGACATGTAGAGGATCACTACGTAGTGGGTAGTGGGTTTGGGTTTTAGTTAAAGAAAATCAAATGGCCTAAGAACTGGTATACTATCACTTCTCGGCCTTTTGGCTAAGTTCAGATGTAGAACTGGTGTACTTTTAGAGTGATTGTCTTGTAATTCTCAATAATCTATTTCTGAGTTCTGTGAAAATAAACACTTTTAGGAAATCCTCCAAGCACATACGTTGTTCTTAGTATCATATTAGCATCTCTTCTCCAATCATGAAGTGTTTTCTTGTTCCTTTGGTGACCCTTGTTTTAGTTTATAATAATGTTCTACCACAGGCTTGAACTTGTTCACGCCGGTTAGACACCCCATTGAGAATTTGTATTTTTCTGGTTTTACATATATTGATTTTTGCTGACACCCACAAATATTATTTTTGTACTAGCCCACCATTTTTGAGAGTACCTTTTAAGCATAATATAGAGATAATAAGATTGAAAAACAAATTGGATTTCAGAGAATTAAGGAGACACAGTGGCACAATGGTTAAAGTGCTCATCGGTACTCAAAAGACCATGGATGTAACCACTTGATCCATAATGGCAGTGTGCTTCCATAAAGACTTGTAGCCTTGGGAATTGGTTGTCAAGGTTGCCAAGGTTGCCAGGGTTGCCATGAGTTAGAATCGATATGATGGCAATATTTTGTGTTTATTTCATACAGAGACAAGTAAAACTTTTTGACATATGAAAGGATATTTTCAATTTGATTTTCAGTAGTCTATGAAAGGCACTTATCTATGGTGACATGAAAAACAACCTCTACCTTACTTTAACAGACATTTATTAAATGCCCACTGAGTTTAGGAAAGTTAGGTTCATGGATTTAGTAGTTTAACTCCAGGATTTGATTAACAAAGTGCAATTCAACAACTTCTTTATGTGTTTAGTCATTTTTTTTCATTCTTAATCATTTTTAAAAATCATTTTGGGGGAATCATACAACTCATCACAATCTATATAGCCATCCATTGTGTTTAGCACATCTGTACGTTTGTTGCCCTCATCATTCTGAAAGCGTTTGCTTTCTCCTTGAGCCTTTGGTATTAGCTCCTCAATTTTTCTCCTCTCTCCTGTCCTCCCCTTCCTCATAAACCCTTGATAATTTATAAATTATTAATATAATTTTGTCATATATTTTACTCTCCTTCCTCTTAAACCCTTGATAATTTTTAAATTATTAATATTTTGTCATATATTATACTGTCTGATGTCTCCCTTCACCCAATTTTTTGTTGTCCATTGCCCAGGGAGGAAGTTTTATGTAGATCCTTGTAATCAGTTTTTGCTTCCTACCCCACCTTCCCTCTAGCCTCCCAGTATCACTACTCTCACCACTTAAGGGATCATTAAGGTCCTTAAGGGATCATTTTCCCCTGATTCCTTGTGTCCCAGTTCCTATGTGTACCAGTGTGCATCCTCTGGTCTAGCCAGATTTGTAAGGTAGGATTAATCATAACAGTCAAGGGCTGGGGGTTGGGGGAAGAAGCATTTAAGAACTAGAGGAAAGTTGTATGTTTCATCAACTGACTCATCTGTTCCCCACGCCATTTTTGAGAAGACCTGCCTACCTACTGCTTGTTACATAGATTCTGGCTCACACCAACTCGATCTGGCAAAGTAGAACAGTCCTTTGGAGTTTCTGAAGCTGTTCTATCTTTAGGGAGCAGGAAATCTCCTCTTTCTCCTAGGGAGTGACTGGTGAGTCTGAATCGCTGACCTGCAGTTAACATCCCCACATATAACCTACCACACAACCATGGTTCTTTTTAGAGATGATTATAGCTGCAACCAGTACAGTGCTCTCTTGTCTCCCTCTTGAACTTAATCATAGCAGACTTAGAAGTGGATTCTGTCTCTTTTCCATTCGGTTTTCTAGCCTTCCTATATGGTGGGATAGAAGAAGGTGCTCATGATTCACAAGATTATGGCCTTGATAGAGAAGACTGTCCTTCAGTGCTAATACTGATGCTGAACATTACCCCTGCTCAATAGACTTTTCTGCTTGAGAGTTGGGACTCAAATCCAACCAAGACAGTTAGGAGTCTCACCCTCCTGTTGGAGAGGATGTGGTTACAGGGGGGTAGCTGGGGGATGAGTCTAGATATCCTGGGATCAAATACCAGACTGTACTTTCAGAACAGGGTTAACCCTGTTTCTCATATCAACCTTTTAACAGTTGCAGATGGTCCTCAATGAGAAGCAGACCTTGAACTGGTCACCAAGCTATCAGGGCATATTTGCTATCAATTTCTACATTCGTTTTTTTTTCTTTTACTGGATTCTTATCATAGGAGGTCCCTGTATTCTTAGCAGGACTTGTAGACTCAGCTTTTGAAAGAAGATCAGAGAACAAGAAGTAGAATGGCTTTGGGCCATAAGTAGGAATTAGTTTCATGTGGAAAAGTGTTTCTGACCTTACAAAATGGTTTGGGTGCCAATTCGTGCTCTCTTTTGAGCATTTCCCTCGAATTTGATCTTGCTTATTGGGTTTTGTGATGAAAGACTTTTATTGATCAGAACTGAGCACTTGAAAGTTAAGTGGCTCTCTGGAAAATAGGGAATTAGATGATCATTATTTTTTATCTTTTCTGAAAAGTGCAATTTCTAGTTCGACATCTGACTAAATAAAACCCTGGGTGTCTCTTTATTCTAGAGTATAAGTGAAGAAGTGGAAAATGGATTCTCCAATGCAACATTTCACAGTGATTGGATTTAATTAAATACTTTATATGAGCCTGGGGAGAAGAAATGCAATGTTACCAGAAGTGTTGTGGGCATTTTTCCCTTATGAATTGTTCAAGGATGCAACAGGAAGACCTGGTTGGCCAGTGGGGGCGGGTGCCTATTCTACTATCACCCATCAAATCCCAATAGGATCCTAGGCCAATATCAAGTGTCAGTCTGTCCCTAATAGGACCCAAGGACTTCCTTCAGAAGACCCCGATCCACCTCATCTCTAAATCAAACCTGAGCAAAGCCTAATGAGAATAGAAAACAGGTGAAGCTGGCATACCTCAATATGAGGACTGTATTAGACAGGGTTCTCTAGAGAAACAAAACCAGGACACTAATAATTATATGTATACATATATGTATACACATATATGTATGTATATATATGTGACATAAGACATAAACAGTTAACAAATCTATAAAGCAATACGAATGGTTTGGTGCAACTCACTTGCATGAGAGAGCTAATACACTGGCAGTCATTCTAGTCTTGAGGGCAATTCAGGCTATCTGGTCACAGGCAGCAAACAACAAGACAGGTCATCAACAGTCAGCCGAATGACAGGGTCCAATAGCCTCCAGCTCAAGAGATGTATATTCCCGTAGCATGGTGAAGCAGGACTTGAAGGAACCCAGCTTACAGTGACACAGTCCATGGATTAGGTGTCCCATGGGTAGTTTAGCTTGCAAACTGAGGCACAAGACAAGCAAGGCAGCCACTGGTGAGAAGTTTCAAGAGCCTCACCTTTCTCTCTCTTGCTGTTCAATTGATCTCACATGTGTTCATTAGTCGTGTTGTCACAACAAACCCACCTGTCTTCATTGGCACAAGAAACCTACCTAGCACAAGGACCCAGATCACATCAAGCTGGACAACCTTAGTCTTCTGTTCTCTGACACTCACAGGTTTCCTTGGCTTCTTACAATCGATGTGAACATGTGTGTTGTAGAGTATATTGGCTTCAACCGAAATGTTGCATGCAGGCGCTAAGACAACATTTCGAATCAAACCAATTCTTGTTTCTATGTATTTCTAGGCACAAGGGGGTAGGTACCTGCCCACCTGAGGCTTACACGTTAGTTGGTGGAAGCAAGTCATGAAGTTAAGACGAGTTCACTATGCTAGATAATTTAAGCTTCTCATAAATCCTGCAACAACAACAAAAATTACAACAAGATTACAGAATTTAATATGGATTTGTAAAGGGGTCAGTGGTGGGATAATCTTGTGATTCCTCAAAGTTAGCATTTTTGTTCCAGAATACAAAATTTTAAAAAGCAATCATCTAAGTTGTCTGGGGGCATAACTCAAAGTGATCCAATTAAATGACCCATTTTTAAAAAGATGCTTCTTATTAAATGATGATAAGGGTAACTTGCATTATACTTTCTTCCTAAGTTCAAGTTGGCTTCAACCCACAACTTATATTCCAAATGATAAAAAATTGAAAATAACAGTATCTGTGTCATACTTTTCTCTGTGGCTTTGTGCTTCTGGACATATAAGATGCCCCAACATAAGAAATGGTCTGTCAGTGTCCCTTTATGTGATGGCTGGCATGCTGCTGTGATTGCTGTAAATCTCACAAATATTAAATACGAGCAGGATAACCCTTGATAGACAGATTTTAGTGGAACTTCCAAACTAACACAGACTAGGAAGTAGGGTCTGACAAGCTACTTTTAGAATTTGGCTAGTGTAAACCTCATTAATTAGCAGTGGGACACTGTCGGATACTATGCTTAAAGATTAGCCCCTTGGAAAACTACTCAAAGCACAGCTGGAAAATTACAGCTTCCTCAAAATAGAGTTCACTTTAAAGATATATAAGGAGTCATCATCTAGAACCTTCATTTGCTGATATTTTACAACTTCAAATAACAACTATGCACACCTATTAATCATCAAGATGTGGACTGGACAAAGTATGTGTGACAGATAGAGTTTACCTGATTGAAGGTAAAAATCCAACTTGTCAATCAAGTCACAGCCTGATGACAACAAGGGGAGTGACCTTCTATAGAACAGGGAGAATTAGAGCATAGATGATTGCATTTACCATTGATCGATCTACTGGATCTGTGTCAGGTTCTTGGATCTATTGTCCTGTCAATCCTAGGAGTCCTCAGCAGACTGTTGAGCTTGTATTTATTTGATTAACCTTGGGTTCATTTACCAATGCATCCACCAACCTGTGACCTGCCTGCTTCCTCTTCATCATCTTCTGCAGATTTATAACTCAGGAGAAGCCCCTGGATTACATCTAACCTGCAGTATCAAACTGAACTAGACTTGGCAATTTCTACTCTGTAAGCCATTTATTGATAGCCATCTCTTTCTAGATGCATCCTTGTATACATGTACACTTCTCTAGAGAGCTCAACCTAACATAGAATGAATATAGGAAAATTAGAAGTTGTCAAAAATGAAATGTTGACATAAAGATCAATATCCTAGCCATTAGTGAGATGAAATGGGATGATAATGTTGTTGTTGTTTTTAACTGCCACCAAGTCCATTCTGATTCATAGTGATACTATGTAGAATGGAATGAAATGCTGCCTGGTCTTGCCCCAACCTTAGGATTGTTCTTATGTTTGAGGTTGTTTTTGCAGCCAGTACATTAACCCATCTGATCAAAGGGCTTCAAGAAAGCAGAACATCACTATAAAAACAGAAGGGAGAAAACACCAAAGCCTCTGAAACATTGGAAATCAAGTAGCTAAAATTAAGGGAAGAAACAATAAAGTAAAAGAGTTGATCAGACAATTTTAAAAGGTGTTTGAGAAGACGATAAAGTATTATAATTATATATGCCAAGACCTGAAATTAGGAAATTAAAATGGACAAGTAAATTTAGTATATCTCAATTTGAAAAAAATGAGGGAAAATCTCAAACCTGGAATTGCAATACTGAAGGAGTCTTTGCACACACTACTAAATGAAAGATGAAACATAAATGGAAAATGGATGATTTCAGTCACTGTGTGTACGATAAAGAAATGACTGGCATTCGATCAATTCAGAAAGTACCATATGATCAAGAACCAATGGTACCAAAGGAAGAAATTCCTAGCTTAACTGACAAAATTGGTGAAAAACAAGGTTTCAAGAATTGATGAAATATACACAGAGATATTTCAACAAATAGAAAGTGCTGGGAGCTCACACTTGTCTATGCCAAGAAACTTGATAGGCAATTCTGTGGTCAACTGACAGAAAGAGACCCAAAATTTGTGTCCATTTCAGACAAAAGTGATCAAGCAAAATGCAGAGATTATTGAGCAGCATGATCGATATCACATACAACTAACATTTTGTGAAGACAATAACAAAAAATATTGGAGCAGTACAATGACAGGGAATGACCAGAAATCCAGGCTGGATTCCAAAGAGAATTCGGAGGGAAGGATGTAATTATGATGTCAAGTAGACCTTGATTTAAAAAAGAGGATACTAGAAAGATGCATATCTGTGTTTATTAACATTGAGAAGGTCATTGACTATGTTGACCATAACACATTATGGGAAACATTGAGAAGAAAGAGAAGGAGAAGAGCAAAACATTTATTGCTCAAAACAGTGCTTGAGCCTGTCAATCTGGAGATAGCCAATGAGGCTTCTGTGTGGGCATGGCTTTCACCTGAGAATTTTGGGATGTCTCGTGATGTTTCCCAATTGGAGGTAAGAGGCCAGTGACTCAGTCTCTTGGAAACACTCTAACAACAAGACAACACAGCAACAAGATATAGACCCTGAGTCTGGAGACTGGAGGAGCTGGAGGAGAAGCCACATGGGCTTACCCTGATGGAACCAAACCTCTGGGACCAGAGAAGCTACGTGGAGACTCCTACCAGTGCTGAGATGTTTGGGAAGACATGGAGAGATCCCAACCAATGCTGAGATGCTTCTACTGCCACTGGATACCACTGACCCTGAGCCCTGGAAGTGAGGAAGTATGGGGAGACCCCCTGCCAGCACTGAGATGCTTCTGCTGCTTCTACTGCCACTGGACACACAAGACTCTGCATCCACTGGCCTGTGATTGTCCTGGCATCATTGCATGTGCTTCATGAATTGGGAGGAGACTTTATAGACTGGTATTGGACATATGGGCTAATATTGGATGTATGACTTTGGACTGGACTGGGTTGGGATGCTTTCTCAATGTTCCATTCCTCTTGCATGTAAAACTTTCCCTTATATCCATAAGCATGTTTATGAATTTGTTTCTCCAGTCTACCGGGACTAACGCACCTTCCAAATGTTATGCCCTGCGGATCATCTACTAAGCATGATGTCTCTTCTCCAGGGACAAAGTAGGTAGTGAATGGTGGGCTCACCAATTCTACTTGCCCTTTAATGTGATGTAAAGTTGCCCTCACTTTGAAATCACTGAAACCAACCCTGACTTACAAGAGATTCTTCCTCAGAACCATCTTTACTTGCTGCAGGTGCAGATTTTACACCACAGAAAAGGCTTCCAACTATTTCTTGCCCTAAAATATGACTAAAGAAGAATTGCATGTCCCTGTCCCTACCTACCAACCAAGTCATCAAAACACAGAAAAAGATCTTGCCCATACCCCAGGGAGTTCCTATACATGGAAATGTGCACACATTTGCCAGTAGAGAGTGAAAGCAAATATCACATTCTGTCAGATGGGACCAGCCATTGTAAGAGCTGCTTGAGATATTGAAAAGTTCACTTCAAATAAGCCTGTGGAAAGGCAAAGAACGCCAGTATTTTGGGGAAAGCAATCTGGCAACATCAATTAAATGGTAAAAGCATTTGCCCTTTGACTTAGCCATCCCACTTCTGGGAATCTACAGCCAGGAACTAAAAGCACCAATATGCTATGTTCATAATGGGAGTGAAAGAAAGAAGGCAAATGCCCATCAATTGAGCCTAGGTGTATCAATTATGGCACATTCACAACACGGAATATAATAGTTACTAAAATGAATGGGTAGAGTAACATTTAACAAAGTGTACATAATGGCCATAATAGCCATTGTTGTAAAACAAATCACAATTAAAGGGGAAGCCAATTACGTTAATTCCTATAGCACTTTTAGAGCATGGAGAGAAATAGGAGCAGAGATAGGCTTATGCATTCATCACCTTGGTGGTGGTGGTGGTGGTGGTGGTTTTCAAGTACATACGAATGTCAACTATGAGATGTTTGAGTGTATGTAGAAAGGACTGAAGAAAAGAATAATAGTGTGTATTCAGGCAATCAATGTTCCAAACATTGGATGGTACAGAGTCCTAACATATATCACAAACAATGTTGTCTTTCATTTGATTGTTGGACTCAGAGAGACAAAAACTCCAGTTTAATCTCCTCCCAGAGCCTGTGCTCTAGTATGATGTCCTCCAACCACAATAGTCTCCAGTGGCCATATAATGATTGTGCAATGTTCCCCCTATGTTTCCTTTCATTTCCGAGTCATGCTTTTAGAATATCTCTTCCAAGTATGAGAGGTTGCTTTTGTGGGGTCAGATACATTGAATGGGGAACAGGAGGTTCAAAATGGGGGAGCTGGATAATATTTCTCCCATGTGGCTGATATAATAAAGAAACTTGGGATGTTTTTCACGCATCACATGGGACATGAAGTCCAACTCATCAACTGGTTGATGAGTTGAGGTGGTGAATGGGTGGCTTCCAGAGAAAGAGATGTTGGTCCCAGACCATGGAGATAGAAGTGTGGCTCTCTGCTCCTTCATTCCCCAGCAAGGGACCATCAAGGTGTTGAGAGGGCAGAACTGGGAGGAGACTCCATGAGAAACGGAGAATTAATTTTGAAAACTGCCCATTCTGACTGACTCCATCAGAGCATATAATCAGAAAAATAGCCAAGATATCTCTTGCATTTTAGGAGAAAAAAAAAGTCAGTCCTTGGTAACCAGAAATCCAAGTTCAATCCCAAGTCTTCCCAGGAATGTGTATAGCCGATGGCTTCTTTGATGCACACTGTTCATATCTGTCAAGACATAAGTGGTTTCAGAAACACCTGGTGATCTTGGTAAGAAGGGTAACTGGGAAGATAAGGACCCAAGAATCAGAGGTCAAAGCCAAGTGTTATTCCTCTACATGCCGAAGGACATCTTTGGAAGGAAAGGTGACCACGCCAAAGCCAAGAATGAAAGGAAAGGCACTTTTCCAGGAGCAGCAGCTTTGACAAGGCTTCAATGAAAGCGGACGCTAAGTGGCAAACAAAATGTCTTGTCAGGCTTCCCCGAGAAGAAGCTGGTAAGGAAGTTATTAATTAATCGCCAGCCAGCCATAAGGTGTTATGAAGCCCGCTAAGTTTAAACATGCTTTATTATCTGACATCCAACATATGGCGCACGGTTATGGGGTGGATGACACTAGTTTTAAAGGTCATCTTTACCCAAATGAGCAGATCTGAGACGGAGAAATTAGTTAATGCTTTCGTCTGCTGATTTAGTGTGAACACATCCAAGAGAGATGAGGCGCTCCAGATGGCAGACAGCAGAAATAGCTAAGAAAGATGATGTGTGTTAACTGTTGCTTAATGACACCAGTGGTTCACCAGGGGGGAGAGGGAAAAGGAAGTGTGGCAGGAAGTCAGGAGCAAGACACAGATCTGCTTACGTGGCTCTCAGGAGATTCACTTCCACCGACAACAATGGAAGAACTACCTGTCTATGCATATGACCAGCGTTCTCCCGCTTTACCATCCTGGCTTCAGCTGATTGCTGCTTCCACTTAGTCATGGGGACCCATGCTTTGTCCTGAGCATGACTCTGACTCATCTCTCTCAACAGCTAATTGAGGTAGGAAAGGCTAAGGGGACACCAGCTTGGGAGTCCCACTTCCTGAGTCGCCACCTCACTGGTGCGTGGCCTTTGGTAAGTGACCTGCTTTCTGTGTCAGTAAGGTGAAGAGGATGCTGCCATCACCTAAGAATATCTGGACCATCCTATGTACTCACTCAATGTTAGTGAAGTTCTATTCTCAGATAAAGACACCCTACACCCATCATTGATTTTGTTTATAAGGAAGAAGAAGATTTCACATGGTACCTAAGCAAAGTAGCAGGTTAACATTTGCTATTATACCTTTAAATCTGGGAATGTGGTCTTGTGTGGAGATGGGAAATCCTTTGTTATGTGAATCATATCATACCTAAAGTGGGAGGATCTAAATCCAATCTCTTCTGAACTCTCAACTTCCAGGAGTTGATAAGACACAGAGATTTACACACAGGGAGGAGCAGAAACAATGTGAGTGTCACCTTCAGTACACCAGGGAACTAAGGCACACCCAAAGCTAATGATACAGAAGAAACTATCACTACCAAGGCGCTCTTTGGAACGTCTAGCCTCCAGAACTAGGGGAGAAAACACTTCTCTGTTCTGTAAAGCACCTCACTGTGGTACAAGGGTCACAACACCACTGGACAATGGGCACAGTGCCTTGGGGAAGGCTGACAAAGACATGACACAAATGTGACTACACTGACCCTCAGTGGCAGTCTGGTCTGCAGGCAAAGCACACACCTCACCTGTTTCCTGAAGGCAGGCAGAGGGGTCTTCCCTGTAAACCAAGAGGGCCACTGCCAGCAAGAGCAGATTAGCCAACAAATATGGTGAACACTAGATTGTTGTGAGCACGGTCCTCAAAACCAAAACAAAACAAAAAAACTCACTGTCCTCGTGCCAGTGCTAACTCATTGTGAGCCCACGGTGGCTTTCTGAGAATGTAGCTGTTTATATGAGTAGAAATCCCAGTCTCTCTCCTGGAGATGGGCTGCTGGTTTGAACTGCCCACCAGGAGGATGGCAGCCCAACAAGGAAGCACCATTCCTCCCAGGATCCTCTGAGTGAAGTAAGGGCCTTTCCTTTTCCATCTGTGGTGAGAGCAACTTCACAAGAGTGTCACCACATCTTTGACAGTGTGGGGGACTGGTGGGATGACGGAATTGGAATGGTGAATACTTTGCCTTTTGGGAAATCTGGCCTTGGTCTAGTCTTTACAAGATGCACATCATAAACAAAGCCATGAAAGAACTTAAGCCTAGCCATGCATCATTTAGTGTTTGTTCAGATAGAAAATAGTAACAACAGAAACTTGGGATGGAATGGTGAAGAAATGCATTGAGGACGTAATCTTAAATCATGACGTCACAATCACGACAAAGAGCAGTTATGAAGTCCCTACTATATGCCAGAGATGGATCTAAGTGTCTTGCGTACTTGCACCCATATCTTTAATCCTCACAGTGTCTCAAAGTTGCCCTATGGTGTCCCCCTTTTTTCCCAACAATGGGCTTCAGTATAAGCTGAACCTTCTTCACAGAGAAGGCACACTAGCTGGCCAGGTTGCTGTCCATGGTGGCCATATCCGGATTGGATTCAAGTCATAGACCAGAAGCAAGGAACTCGGTGTGTCACTTGGTTGGTCAGGAGCCAGAAAGCGGGCTCTCCACCACACGCTCTCTCAACTTCAGTTTTCAGAGCTAGGGCTGATGTGATGGTTGGGCCAGTGGTTCTCAAACACGAATGACATCGGAGTCAGTCAGAGGGCATTCAAGAACCAAGAGCATTGGAACTCATGCCCCACGTTTCTGAGTCTGTGTGTCTGATGTACCCTATACGAATAATCACTGCTAACAACTCCCCAGACAAAGCTGATGATCCTATTCTGGGGACTACACTTGAGGAGAAAAACAGCAACCCAATCAAATCCAGTGCCATCCAGTGGATTTCAACTCACAGAACCCTACAGTGCAAAGTAGAAGGGCTTATGGGGACAGGTTGACTCATCTTTCTCTGCTGGGTTGGACAAGCTCACTTAAGTTGGCACTTAAGTACTGGTCCATCAGGGACCACACATCCTTAATAAAAACCTGTGGTTAATTTGACTTCACTCAATGAGCTAGAGTCTAAAGAAACAAAAAATCATACAACTGGTTTGCAACCCAGGTCCCTTGCTGGATATTGTTTGACACCAAGCAAATCTCTTAACTTTCTCATTCAGTTTCCTTAGCCTCTCCGCAGGGGTGTAAGTCATTAAAGTCATACTGACTTTATAAATTGTCATTAAAAGGATGCAGTTAATAAGACCTAGCTCCTAGAGTTGTTGTGGAGATTAAATAAAATAGCATGTATAAAGTACCCAGGAAGTAGCTGGGAACACAATGAGAATGCTCACAAGGAGGTAAACAAATAAACCTGTCACAAAATTATTAAGTCCTCCCTGTGCACAGAGCATGTGGAGAGAGAGAGAGAGAGAGAGAGAGAGAGAGAGAGAGAGAGAGAGAGAGAGAGAGGAGATGAAGGCAAATGTCTTATCTAGGAGAAGTCAACTTTGTAATTTAGATTATAAAAACCCAAGAAGAAATTCAGGTACACACATGCACACACACATACACGCACACACCTCTTGTACACAGAGGCACAAGGATACACACACAAACACACACCAACCAAGAAAACCAGACCTGTTTCTTCTGTTTCTATCAAGTTGATTCCAACTCGTGGGGCCTCTTCATGACAGAATAGAACTGTCCTATAGTATTTTCTTGACTGCCACCTTCCTGGAAACATGTTGACAGGTCTAACCTCTGTGGTGTTGCTTTGTGGGCACTGACTTCTAACCTTTATTAGTGGTCCAGTGTAAGCCATTGGAATCTACACACACACACACACACGCGCGCGCGCGCACACACACCAGAAGCACAATTGCACAGTGAAATGTGACCAGACCTGCCAGGGACACGCAGACTTCAAAGGGTGGGGGAAGGAGGAGGATGGTGAGCAGACTTTCTGTTGAAGAAGTCAGGACAACATGATGGAGAGACTGTCGCATTAGCTAGCTCTGGATGTCAGTGATAGGCTGAGTTTTCTAGAGCAGGGGTCAGCAAACTTTCGTGATGGAAGAGTCGACCCTGTCTCTCACAATAATTTTAAAATGATTTGAGATCCATAAACAATGCTTTACCAAGAAATGAATCCACTGTGATCTAAGCAATAGTCTTGAATATTTTTTATAAATGGAACTATCATGGTCCTGTTTTCATTTTCTGCTTTGCTTCAGAATTGCATGGGTGGTTCCAGAGCCTCAGTTTGCAGAGTTCTGGTGTTCTAGAGAAGCCGAAGCAGGAGGTGAGGCCGAAGTCAAATGGATGCGACTCTGCATCCAAGGTCCACAAAAACTTGCCAGGACACCAGCAGCTCCAGGCTCAGTGGACCACATGGACTGCAGACTGCAGAAACGAGCGTCAGAACCCTGTTTGAGCAGAAAGACGAAGAGCTAGGGGGCTCCTTTCCCCTCTGCCTCTCTCCTAAGAAAAGGTCACAGTCACAGGGAGACATTACTGGGCATTGCCTGATTGGAAGGCTGGACCCTCAGCCATCCTCCAGGACAGAACAGAACAGCCCCACAGCATTTCCTAGGCCATGCCCCTCAGGGGAGCAGGTGGACACTTTCCTCCCTCAGTGTGGCTCATGGGCTTCAATCACCAACTTTCTGCTTGGCAGGTGAGATTTTACCTACTTGGCCTTTCTTAAAATGCCTGGGCACATCATTAGAGTGTTATTTTTTTTTTCAGAAAAGAAAGACCGAACCCTGGACTAGATGTTAAGAAGATGTGTTTGGCATAATACCCTCTAGCCTTCACACCCCCATCTGGCTAGAGTCTGAAGCTTGTTCTTCTCATTTGATAGCCAAACACACAGATTTGGAAAGACTAAACACTGCTCCCCAAAGTCATGCTCACCCCACGAGCAGGTGGTTGGAGGAGGTGGGACTGGGCATAGGGAGGGCTGGAAGGCTTGTTTTCTCCTATTTGCACTGTAGGCAATACGAGAAAACAAGCCTTCCAGCCTTCCCTCTGCCCAGTCCCTTTCTACACACACCTACATACACTCACTGACGGAGGAGCAACTCACATGTCCCTCAGTACCCACAGGTTCTAACCTTACACATATTCTTAATAAACCATCTCTGATGGTTTCCCACAGAAAGGAGATGATGCTTGGCACACTGAGAGCCGAAGGTGATCGTGTCAACTACCTGCCAGATTAAAGAAGGTTCTGGATACCCAGACTTAGAAAACCTGCATTCTCTTAAATAACTACCCCACAGTGAGGATTATAGGTAGTCTGAGGGCACTCATTATGAGGGAACTCTTTCTCAAGTGTCTGTGGCAGAGAGAAGTGATGGGCTGAGGAGTGAGGGGGTTTTCAGTTCAGACCTGGTTGAGACTGCCCCAGTAGGGACTTTTCCCTCAGGGATCAAGGTCAGCTCCTTTTCCAGCAGGTTGTGTGTTCAAATGGGGTTTTCATGGGAGGACAGGCATCATGGAGGGGCGGGAGTGTCAGTCTCCCTCCCCGAACAATTAAGCTTCTTACCTTAGACTCAGTGGGCTTCTCAGAGTGCCATTTAAAGATTTTCCTGGGGAACTGTCTGCACCGATTCACATCTCCATGTCCAGGACCCTCAGAGAATCCCTTGGGACATGGACAGAGATGAGCTATCCAGTTCTCTCTACAATGACAGTTGGCATGAGACCTACTCTGCTCCGGGATTCCTGGGACTTCTATGAATTCCCATGTCTGGGTTGGGGACGTCTATTCCCTACAGACCGAGAGGAATTCAGGACCGTTGCTTGCTTGTTTATTTTTGTGTGGAGCAGAGGTAGTTTTGAGTCCCAGCAGAGGCAGACTGGCCTGACCCCAGTGGGGTTAAGTAAAGGACTCTGAGGTCAGGGAAAGGGATTGCTGTACGTCAGCAGAAGGGATTGTAGTTCTAAGCCCAGAGTTTGAAGCTGCAACTCCTGCAATTCCTTAATCCCAAATTTGGGCATTCCATATTTCCCCAGCTCAATAACCACTGAATGAGAGAACTCTGCTCTCCGTGTAAGAAAACTCCAGCCTTTCGTTGTGTTCCTCTCTACACCATGCTGTCTCCTAGAATTCCTTATTAACTCCTGGAGACCAAGTATCTCACAAACAGACTCATTTCCTGCTTTGCTTTGGCCAGTGGGTAGCTCCCATGACAATCTGGGCAAAGGCAAAATTCATAGCGGGGTGGTTTCCTATTGACTACTGCCTCTGCCCAAGCAATACCTTTTTCCCTTAGCTAATAACACACTGTGTTAGTCCGGGTAGACTGGAGAAAGCAATCCACAGAAACTCAGATGTATACAGGACAGAGTTTTGTATAAAAGGTAAGTGTGCATTATGAAAGCGGCCCAACCCAGTGCTGTCCAAGCCCATATGTCTGACACTGAACTATAACGTCCTCCTCAAACTCGCAAAGCACACACAATGACACTGAATGAAGGAGGAAAGCCAGATCAGTGAGCATGTGAGCACTGGCAGAGGTCTCCAGGTGGCTGCTCCAGGATGCTGGACTGCATCGTGGTAGATCCATGTGGCTTCTTCTCAGGCATGTCTCACAGGAAGTGAGCCTTGCCAGCTGAAGCAGAGAACTAGCTAAGGCAGCCGTACACTAGTTCAACCATCATAGAAATGGAGGCTAGAGAACTAGAAAGGCAAGACTCACCAAACCACTTATCTCTCTGTCCTTCGGTAATCCCACAGCCTGCCAACAGCCAGGTTGGTACACTAAGCCTTAACTATCTCACACACTCACCGACCCGTCATCCTTTGGATGTACTGAGAGCACACTCACCCATCACTCTATTCCTGGCTCAGACCACACGCCTTGACCCGATCTGTAGCTGAGAACACACTTACAACCCATAGAGAACCGGTTGCTTTGAAGTGGACTTTAATTCAGGTTGACCCCCTGTGATTCAGAGCAGAACATGCTCCCTAGGGTTTCTGTGACTGTGGTTTTTCAAAAATATAGGCCTTTCTTCTGAGAGGTCTCAGTGGACTCAAATCTCTACCTATATAGTTTACCGCCTGCCTAGAAACCAAGTGCACCGCCCAGAGACTGTACTTGAAATGTAGACAAGACGCTAAGAGCATGCCAATCATAATAGACACACACACACACACACACACACACACACACCTGGCCATAGGTCCAGATGTGTCTGGGAGATCCATGATGGATCATCAAGGGTCCCGCCCAAAAGTTTACCACCAAAATTGGTAGAAAAATGCTTTCTGTCCCATGATCCATAGCACCTCCACCCCTGTGTGTAGTGGACAAATCACACCCCACATCTGGAGAAGCATCGCTGAGAGACAAATGGGGAGGGCATCAAAACTTTTGAGGCCAACCTCAAATCCATTTCGACCACTTTCCCTCACAGTAGTACTGTGTATGTGGTAGGTAATTTCTGACTGGGGTTTCCGTTACTCATCACCCGAGGCAAGGATCCCTACCTGTGTAAACTGCCCTGACTTCACAATTTGCCAGCCAGCTTGTTTTCTCCTCCTCTTGATTCCTTCAATTTTTGTCCTTCTCCTTCTGTATTAGATTTAATTTTGCCAATTGTCTCAGAGTTTCTGTGGAGAGAAGTGAAGTGTAAGTGTGCTTATAGCAGTAAACATCTTCTGAGCACAGAGCTGTTCCTGGTCAACCACAGCTCTGAATAATGCTGGCCGGTGACATGCAGAAAAATGGTGAACTGGGTTCCTAGGAGGATTTGTTGTTGTTTCAAAGAGCAACCTTAAATAATTATTTGTTATAAAAAATAATTTAATCTCAGTCCACTTATGAAAAATATCTGTTCTTTAATTTGGCCACACTTGCTCAACAAATGTGTATTTTTGCCATAAAAAGTCTCTCTTTATATATAGATATAGATTGATAGAGATATAGAAAAAGATATAGATATTTATACATACACACATGTGATATATACATACATATTATATGTGTATATATACTTCTGCATGTATTTGGAGAGAAAAAAGGGAACTATATTATGGTGATATATACATGTATACATATGTAGGTACATATACGTGTGTATACATGTACATTGCCTTACCAAAATGATATGTGGTGGCTGTTAATTTTAGAATAATTATCTTCTTAAAACACAATTCTCAAGCCCATCTAACCTTCCTAAAGCATAGCAATATTTTCATCCCAGACTCCAGTTTCCCAGGGACTATTTTGTGTTTTTGCCTCTGTGTACTCTGTCGAGGCAGATAAATACCTCTGTGCAATAATGCCGGCCTTGATAGGGCCATACATGTGATCATTGGGCCACTTTCTTTAATGATCCCACAGCTTAAAATACAGAACCTTCTGGAATGGTGCTTTGCATTGCCTGCTTGTACAAAGATGTCTTCTCAAAGGTGCTTTTATTCTGTCTGCCAATGCCACCCCCGGACCAAGCCCACCGAGGGACACACTGTGATTTTGTTGCCACTACTAGAAGGTAATGCCAATTCTGGTGACAAGGGTTATTTATGAAGCTGAAGAGAAAAAGAAGGATTTGGCACTGCATCCATCCGGTGGGTCATCGGGATCAGGAAATAAGACTTGTTGTGAGGGGCCATTGAGTCATTGCCAACTTACAACACCGCTACGCACAACAGAAGGAAATACCATCTGCCCCTTGCACCCACCATCCTCGCAGTTCATATGTTTGAGTCCGTCCATGCAGCCATGGAGTCAATCTGTCATATTGACAGGCTTCCTCTTTTTCCCTGTTCCTGCTCCTTACCAAGCATAGTGTCCTTCTCCAAGAACTGCTCTGCCTTGTCAACATGTCCGAAATCTGTGAGATGAAGTCTGGACTCTTAAGAAGACTTAAAAGAACCTCTCTTTGACAATGGTTAAAGGGGATGGGGCGCCCCTCTTTACCCCACCCCAGACAAACCAGCAACATCATCACCACCCTTGAAAAGAGACAGTGTGGGGTGCACCCAGAGGGCTCGGGTTAGCACAGCAGAGAGATGTTTCTGAATGCTTGTGTTCACCCTGCCAGCTGGGAGCAGATCATCAGAGAGGCATGCAGGGCGTCTGTGGAGAGACTGACTTAGAGAAGGGCTAGAGAATAAAGAAACACCTACTCCCACCTGCTCCATTGTCTGATATCTGCCCGATTTTTTTCTTTTCTCAGAGGTTTTTTTTTGGGGGGGGGGCATCACTGCCCTCTGGTGGTGGGAGGAGGAGGCCCAGCCCCACTGCTGGAATTGAACCTCCGTCCCAGTGGGCCGCAGTCCCGCGCACAACCACTACGCCACCGGGGCTCAGCCCTTCTCAGAGCTTTTGTACTTGCTTTTTCTTCTTCCTGGAGTGAGTACAAGGAGGATTTGAAAAAGATCCATGGAAAAACTGCATTTAGAGATCATGGAACTTTTCTACAACTTTTGTAATCCTCTTGTGTTTCTACCTGTGACCATGAGGTGTCGAAGGAATCAGGTATCAGGCATCAATGAACTAAAAGCTTTATTATTGTAAATGAGGGGGAGTACAGGTGGAGGACCTGAATTCCATCTGTGGGTAACAAACTTCCCCTGATAGAGGGGTTGCAGGGAAGGGACAGAGCAGTTAGGGTGCAGTGTAGCAATGATGGAACATACAACCTTCTTGTAGTTCTTCAATGCTTCCTCCTTTCCCCTATCATGATCTCAATTCTACCTTACAAAACCTGCTAGACCAGAGGATGTATACTGGTGCAGATAGGAGCTGGAAACACAGGGAATCCAGAACAGATCATCCCTTCAGGAGCAGTGTGGAGAATGTTGATACTGGGAGGGTGGAGGGAAGGTGGGGCAGAAAAGGAAAACTGATTATAAGGTTCTACATATAGCTTCTTCCCTGGGATATAGACAACAGGGAAGTAGATGAAGGGAGACATAGAACAGTGTAAGATATGGCAAAGTAATAATAATTTATAAATTACCAAGGGTTTATGAGGGAGGGAGGGGAAAATGAGTAGCCAATACCAAGGTTTAAATAACAAACAAATGTTATGAAAATGATGAGGCCAACAGATATACAAATGTTCTTGTCGCACAATGGACTTATATATGGATTGTGATAAGAGTGTATATGAGCCCCCAGTAAAAGGAGTGAAAATAAAAAAACAAAAAAGACTAGCTTTCAGGTCTTGATTCAAATGGCATGTCCTCAGGGAGACTCTCTCCTACAGAGTAAACTCTCCATCTTCAACAACACAATATCGTACAGCAGCACCCATCACCATCCTCACTCACCCTGCTGACTTAGGCCATGCTCTCACTCAGTGTCTCCAGGAGCCATGCCTGCCCTGCTGGGTTTCACACGGTTTCATCCTCAGCACCAAGAACATGTCTGATCTTGCATAGGCTACCCAGAAATAGGTGCTGAATATTGTCTTCATTTCCTATCACTAGCTCTCACAAATTAGGTGGCTTTTCAGAACCCCAATTTATCTTCTTGTAATTCTGGGGGCTAGAAGCCCAAATGCAGGATGATGATGGCATCCTGTTCTCTCCAATGCCTCTAGGTGTATCTTCAGGACTTCCTTGACTTGTAGGTTCAGTGATCTCTGCCTCCATGTTCCCATGACCTTCTTCCCTCTGGGTCTCCTTTCCTCTTTCATAAGGATGGTACCACAGTGCTTTAAGACTCATCCTACTCCGTAAAGTAGGATTTCATGGTAAAAGATAACAACTTCAAAGACCTTATTTCTAGACCTAGACAGATAAAAGGCCCGAGGAGGTCAACACCCTAGAGGGCTCCCCAAAATTCAAGGAAAAAAATTCCATTATAGTTGTAGTTACATAATCTGGTGTCAACTTGAGGATATTAAGAGTGAGGAGATGGAGTCTAACCTATCAGTCAGTTCACAGCCTGAGGTTTCCTGGTAGCTGTGGCCTTCTCATGAGGATTCTTGGAACTTTCTCTCTTTCTTCCGGAAGGGAGACACACTCTTTCTCTGCTTCACCTTTTTGTGAATAAACCACATGGAGTCACACTGATGGTAGTCAGAACGTTGGAGATGTTTTTCCACCACTTGATCTACAAGACTTATCACCCAAAGACCTGTTATCTTTCTGTATTTGGTATCGTTGCATGTGCTGTGTAAGTCTGAAGAAGAATTGACGGGCTAGTAATGGATATATGAGTCGACATCAGATTTATGGACTTGATCTGGACTGGACTGGGATGCTTTCTTAATATATAACTGCTCATTGATAGAAAACTCTCTTTTACACATATATGAGGATCTCTAGATTTGTTTCCTTAGTCAAAGTGGTGCAGCAATTATCTATCAATGATATTTTTCATATAACGAAGAACTTTTGAAGTTCTGTCATATTTTCATGGAGGACATAAGTCACCTCTTTAAAGTTCAGTGTACAAAGACTTTTAGGGCATGACACATTATAATAAGTCTACAAGGGCAACACTATAGTCTGGTTGATAGTGCTTTCCAGTTTGGGGCTCATCTGTTTGAGATAGAGTAAGTCCATTTTCAGTTTGACTTCATGTTTCAATGTACAAAGAGATGGCTGGTTGCTGAAAATAAGCCGAGGATCATGTTAGCCTTGTTCAAGGAAGAAAGATATAAACAATGCTAGTACTAATGGAAGGTGTCCTACAGAACTAGCTTCTCTAAAAATGCAAAACCAGTTAAGCATATTAATGCATAGAGAATTTTTATCTAGGAAATTGTTCATATATCATCTATATGTCATAGACCTTGGCAATTTTGTTGGTCAAATGTCAGGCTGGGGGTTTCTCCTGAGTCCCATAGCTATGATTTGTCCCATGGCAGATGAACAGAAAATGTTAGGGGGATTTCTGACTGCAGAAGCAAATGAATCCAAGGTGAACAGATGGCATGGAAGACTGCTAATGACCCCCGGGATAGATGACAAAGAACTGGAGGTCAGGTGGTAAGCAAAATGCAGGATTCAGAACCAGCAAAAAAAGAAAGAAAGCTTTCCCGCAGTATCCTCTTAGGTTGGAAACATGGCACACCTGTGGGATAATTTTGTTTTCATTGATTTAATACTTTAAGCAGATCTCATTGCAGGGGTGATTACATTATATTATATCTCATCATATTGTATATATGTGTATATATAGATAGATATAGATATATATATCATCATTGCTGTTGTAGGTGTCACATCAGTTCGGACTCATAGTGATCCTGTGTACATGGAAGATAACTATGTTTTAACTATCAAATTACCAAGAATTCTGGCCCATTCAAGTTAACAGAAAACTTTAACTATCATACAAGACTTTAAAAAATGGGAGAAATGAAGGGGGGTGGAGAGAGAGAGTGGAGCATATCCTGGCCCAGCAAGCCTTGAGGATGATATCCCCACTCAGAACAGCCAACGCACAAGACCATATGGCCAGCCCCACTATGAAACATGATGTCCTTCGCTGACCCAAATCCTTACAGGGCCAACACTGGAGACCCAAGGTCATGTGTGCATCCACTCTGACCCCACCACACTGAGGCAAAGCACTAAGGGCATACAGCAGAGCAGCAGGGAGAACAGAGCAGGGAGGTCCCAAGGGAGCGTCAAGGATAGACTTTGGGGCCAGGGTGTGACAACCCATGGGACTTACCTGGAGGACACTCCTAGAGGTCAACAAACAAATCTTGAACTATTTACAGATGATCTTTTTTATTATTTTTTTTACTTATTTATATTGTTTCTTCGACATTGGTTTCTTTATTGTTGCTGTGATCATTTTGTTATCTTTTATCACTTCTTCTTGTGATGTCTTGTTTTTTTGTGCATATTATTATCTCTGCAGGTCTATCTAGATAAGATAGGCTGGATGAACAGTCTGAAAGAGAAAACAATGGAACGGATGGTTCTGGGGGCACGTGGGAGATGGCGAGGTGGGGTAAAGGAGGTGATGCTGACCGACCCAGGGACAAGGGAAAAACAAGTGATCCAAAATCAGTGGCAAGGAGGGTGTGCGAGACCTGGTAAGGATTGGTGAAGGGTAATATAACTGAATGAAATTACTGAAACCTAAACGAAGACTGAGCTTGATAGTGGGACAAAAGAAAAGTAAAAGGAACTAGAGGAAACAAAATAGGCAAAGGCATTTATAGAGTTCTAAATACAGGCATGCACTTAAGTAAGTATATTTCCATATGATGATGGGGAAATAGATCTACGTGCATATACTTATAAGGTTAGTATTAAGGTAGCAGATGGACATTAGGCCTCCACTCACGTGCTTCCTCAATGCAAGAGCACTTTGTTTTATTAAATTGGCGTTCCATGATGCCCACCTTCCCGGCACGATCGCTGAAGACAAATATGTGCATAAGCAAAAGTGAAAAAAGTTGATGATGCCCAGCTATCAAAAGACATAGAGTCTGGGTAAACTTGACTTGAAGGAAAACAAGCAGCCATCCAGTTCAGAAGCAACAAAGCCCACAAGGAAGAAGCACACCAGCCTGTGTGACTATGATAGGATGATCAGATCAGTTATCAACCATCAGAGAAAAAAATCATATCGTTGTGTGCCCATCTTACATATATGATTGCTGAAGACAACTGTACATATGAGTAGGTCTGGTGAGGAGGGCTGATGATGCCTGGTGGTCAGAGGTTATAACATCTGGGGTCTTAGGGGCCTGAAGGTAAGTGGGCAGTCATCTGGCTCAAGGGCAACAGGTCCCACATGGACAAAGCACACCAGCCATTGTGATCACGAGGTGTTGAGGGGACCAGGTATCAGGCATCAAAGAACTGAAAATTATGTCATTGTAAATGCAAGGAAGTACATATTGGGGACACAAAGCCCACCTGTGGGTAAAGGAACATCCCCTTATAGAAGGGTCGCGGGGATAAGACAAACCAATCAGGGTGCTATGTAGCAGTGGTGAGTTTTCCTCTAGTTCATCAATTCCTTCTCACCACCACCACCCCACTATCGTGATCTCAATTCTACCTCACAAATCTGGCTGGACCAGAGACTATCCACTGGGAACTGGAAACATAGGGAATCCAGAAAAGATGAGCCCCAAAAGGCCAGTGTTGAGAGTGGTGATACCAGGAGGGTGGAGGGAAGGTGGGGTATAAAGGGGAAACAGATTATAAGGTTCTACATATAACCTCCTCCCTGGGACACAGACAACAGGGTGAAGGATGACATTGGACAGTGGAATATGTGACAAAACAATAATAATCTATAAATTACCAAGGGCTTATGAGAGAGGGCGACTCAGAAGGGAGAGGGGGAAACAAGGAGCTAACACCAAGAAATTAAATAGAAAGCAAAGGTTTTGAGTATGACTGATGGCAAAGAAAAGAAAAAATGTGCTTTGCATACAATGGATGGATGTATGGATTATGATACGGGTTGTATGAGCCCCCAGTAAAATACTCTAAAAATAATCTAGCTTCTCTTCCACTGCTATCAAATCATAGCAAAAATTTCTTTTTCCCTGACTACATTGAGAGATGTTTTCTGGAACTCCGGTAGTAGATGAAAGTCATTGTGCTCTAATTTACAACCCACCTCTGCATGCAATGTGGATAACTTTCTTCCACGAGGACTGTACCAGTTGGTATGGTCTCTAAAGTGACTTTCAGAAATTTTTACATGGATGCTATTTGATATGCATTCACTAAATTATTTTTAATATCATCACCTTCTACAGTACCCACACAAGAAACTTTTAAAGGTCGACCTTAATGTGTGAAATGCCAGTTTGCAAAGTAGCTTCGATTCTCCTCTGATTCCAACAGCAACAATAAAACTTCAGTTTTGAAAATTCAGTATTTGAAAAATATGGCTTGTAGACAGGCAGACGAGCTGTAGAGATGGAACACATGTGGGGTGAATAATAGGTACTCTGGACAAGACAAAATCTGTGGAAAACGTACATCTATACTTTTGTTTTGGGAATGCACTTTACACAAATCACTGCCTAAACATTAATATTTATGCTCCTAAGCATTTTTCCCCCTACCATGCCCATCAAACTGTCTCATAATCAGGATAGTCAGTATATCACATAGCACAAGGGAGAATAGCTTGCCGGCCTCCGTTCCTGTAAATATTTTTCTTTTGTGTTGGATTAAGATTATCCTCCCAGTAGGTGTCCTCATGGAAGTGAAGTTTGCCAGCATATTTTACGACCCAGAGAACTATGCAGGCTTCCAGTCCCAAAAGTTGATGTTTATACTGTGCGTAGAAGAGATCTTTCTGACCCAGCCCCTGAAGTTTTTGAGGTTTCTTCATCCTGAGTTTATTTTGAAGGGAAATGAGGTCCATTGACTACAGAATGATATTTTTCTTGGCAGAAAACATAAATACTAAATTCATTCCTGGGTTATGGCATGCTTGAAAGTGCCCCTGCTGCCCTGGAAGGCTTGCTAAAGGAGTTGCGTTCTTTCTTGTTGCTTCTACTCAAATGATTAAAGTACTGTTAATATCTCCAAAACATACAGATAACTTATTTAGTCTGCTGTCCAAGAATCTGCTTATCTCAATCCTCTTTTGTTAGCCTGACTCATTGCTGTGGGGTCACCCCAGACTCACCCTTGCCCTGCACATAGCAGAACAAATGCCACCTGGCCCTACCCCACCACTCTGGTCATTTACAGTCTATACTATTGCCAAGAAAGGTTTTCTTTCTTTTTAAAAACTACATTTCCATATAGCTTCCTTTTTCTATAAAAAGATCATTTTTATAAAATCTTTTTTATAAAAAGATCATTTTTCTATAAAAAGATCATTACAGCTTTTATAACAATCCACATATCAATTGGGTCAAGTATATACATGTATATATTACCATCATTATTTTCTTTTTTCTTATTTATTTATTTTCATTTTTAAACATTTTATTGAGGACTCTCTTTTTTTTGTAAATCATTTTATTGGGGGCTCATACAACTCCTATCACGATCAATGCAAACATAGATGGTATGCAGACCATATTTGCACATTTATTGCCATCATCATTCTCGAAACATCCTGCTTCTGTCTAGGGTCCCAGTACCAGCTCTCCATATTCCCCTCTCTCCCCACCCCTCTCACCCATGAACAGTTAACAATTTACAAATTATCATTATTTTGTCACCATACACTGTCTGATGTGTCCCTTCACCCATTTCTCTGTTGCCCATACCCCAGAAAGTAGGTCATATGTAGATTTCTACAATAGGTTCCCCCTTTCTAATCCACCTTCCCTCCAGCCTCATGGCATTAACAATCTCACCCTTGGTTCTCAAAGGATCATCTATCCTGAATTACCCATTTCCAGCTCCAGTGTACATCACCTGGTCTAATTGGATTTGTCAGGTAGCATTGGGATCATGATAGTGGGTGGGAGGATGCATTTAAGAACTAGAGGGAAGTTGCATATTTCATTGTTGCTAGACTGTACTCTGACTGACTCATCTCCTCCCTGCAACCCCTCTGTAAGGTGCTGTCACTTTACCTATTGATGATGTTTGGGTCCTCAATCTATACTCCCCCTCATTTATAATGATATACTTTTAGTTCTTTGCTGCCTGACACCAGATCCCTTCGACACTTCATGGTCACACAGGCTAGTGTGCTTCTTCCATATGTGGGCTTTGTTGCTTCTGAGCTAGATGGCCGTTTGTTTACTTTCAAGCCTTTAAGACCCCAGATGCTATAGCTTTTGCTAGACGGGAACCATCAGCTTACTTCACCACGTTTGCTTATGCACCATGTTTGCTTATGCACACATTTGTCGTCAGTAATCGTATCAGGAAGGTGACACACAATGAGTTTTAGTTCTGGAAGCCTGATAACTAATCCCTTTGACACCTTATGGTCACACAATCTGGTGTGCTTCATCCATGTGGGCTTTGTTGCTTCTGAGCTAGAAGGCTGCTTGTTTACTATCAAGCTTTTAAGACCCCAGATGCTACATCTTTTGATAGCAGGGCACCATCAGCTTTCTTCACCACTTTTGCTCATGCACATATTTGTTTTGTTTTGTTTTGTTTTTTGTTTTTTGGGGCATCACTGCCCTCTGGTGGTGGGAGTAGGAGGCCCAGTCTTTGCTCCGTGGAGCTGGAATTGAACCTCCATCCCAGTGGGCCGCAGTCCCGCACACAACCACGCTCATGCACATATTTGTCTTCAGTGATCATGTGAGGAAGGTGAGCATCTTTCAATGCTAATTTGATAGAACAAAGTATTCTTGCATTAAAGAAGTACTTGAGTGGAGGTCCAGTGCCATCTGCTATCTTAATACTAACCCTATAAGTGTATTCATATAGATCTATTTCCCCATCATTATATATAAATATATTCACCTATGTACAGGCCTGTATTTAGACCTCTATAAATGCTTTTTACTCCCCAGTTCTTCCCTCTATTTCCTTTTACTTCCTTCTGGCCCCCTATCATGGTCAGCCTCCATGGGGATTTCAGTATTTCCTTTCTGTTGCATTACTCTTGCTCAATCCCTATTGGGCCTCTCACTCCCAACTTGTCACTGATTTTGAATCATTTGTTTTTCCTTTATCCCTGTGTTGGTCAGCACCATCACATTTCCTCTTCCTCCCCATCTCCCATGCTCCCCCCCAAACCATCAGTCCCGTTATTTTCTCCTCCAGACTTTTCTTCTAGACTATCTTATCTAGATAGACCTGCAGAGATAAAAGGACTGTCACAGCTGTGGTAACAGTCCATACATCAATTGTATTAAGCAATTGTTGACATTAAGCAATGATGTTGACATCATTGTTTTCTAGATATTTATTTTCTGTTGAGCCCCTGGTATCAGTTCCTCTCCCCCTTCTTATGCCCCCTTTATAAATTACTGTTAGTTTCATATCTTACACCAATCACCCGCTCACTTTCCTCTTGCTTTCTGTTGTTCATCCCCCTGTGATGGTTGTAGTTATGTGTCCATCTTGTGATCAGTTCCCCCTTCCTCTCCTCCTCTAACCACCTTTCTCGTACCCTCATGGTATCCCTCCTCCCATTCCTGTTCCTGGATTCCATGTGCCCAATCTCTTTTCTCTTATCTGTAACTGTATACATGTTCCAGTCTAGCCCACAGTGAAAGGCAGGACTGGAGTCAAGCTAGTGGAGAGTGAGGACATCTCAAGGAACGAGAGGAATATTGGTTGTTTCATCAGTGCTGAGTTTGAGGTCTCTGCTCTGACTCCCCTCATGCTCAGCATTATGGCTTTGTTTGTTTGTTTGTTTGTTTTGGGTCTTCTGATCCTTGTTATGCAATCAAGTCAACAATTCTTGATCACACAGGTTGGTGTGTTTCTTCCAGGTGTTGGTGTGCTTGTTGCTTCTCTTCTAAATGGCCACTTGTTTAACTTCAAGCTTTTAAGTACACAGACATTTTATTGTTCGTTAGCCCGGCACCATACACTTTCTTCCCCACATTTGCTTGTGCACTCATTTTGTCTTCAGCAATTGTGCCTGAGGGGTGAACATTGTAGAAGTCCATGTTGTTAGAGCAAAGTGTTCTTGTGTTGAAGCTTGGCTTGAGCAGAGGCCCAAGGCCCATCCTCTACTTAAGTGTATTGCCATCTAAATATGAATTCATAGGCCCATACCTCTGTCTTTATGAATTAATGTATTTACATATGGATGCACCTATGTTTATACCTCTAGCCATAGCTTTGCTTCCTAGATCATTCCTATTTCCTTTTACCTTCCTCCTGTCCCACCGTCAAGCTCACCCTTCTTCCTGCCTCTTAGTAATTCCTCTCAGCCAGATTGCTGTTTCTCCAACACACCCAGAATCTCTATGTCCTCCTTGTTGTAGATTTTAATTCCCTAGCTTTCTCCCTGTCTATGATGTTGTTTACTCACCAGTCCCTTTTCCCACCACCCTCCTCCCAAAGCCCCCTGGAACCTTTGGTCCCTTTGCTTTCTCTTTGAGCTTGCTTTCCATGCCTATCTTTTATAGGTAAGCACAAGCAACAATAACAGAGACAAGACAAAAGAAAAATTGAAAAAAAATGATAAAAGGGGAAAAGGTAATAACTAGGAAAACAAACCAAAAAGAAGCATACATATTTCTATGTCTGTCTGCTGATCTTTAAGACTATCACTCCATTGGTCCTGGGGGAATTCTGAGATCTGCCTCTCCTAACCCGAAATTAGTTTGGGGGTACTCCTCAGAAGATTGTCACTTGGCTTTTCTCCCATTGCTGATCTTTTATGTTCCCTTTTTTGGTTCACTTGCTGGGGGAGGGGGGCATTTTCAGACCAGACTAAGTCACTGTCCTGTGTCCCCAGTATTGTCCTTTGCTGCGGCATGCTCCAGTGTGGTGACATCATGTCTCAATTTGTTGTCAGTCCTACAGTCCTCTCTGTGCTTTAGAAGCTCCATGTAGAGACATCGTCTTCCAGACTTGGGATGTCATTAATGGGCCCAGACCCTCACTCTCTCCTTTTCCTTTATGGTTTACTTCCATGTGACATGACACACAGATCCCTCTCCCCAACCTGTAGGCTTAGTGTTGTTCTCTATAGCATACATTTCTTGATCTTCAGGCAGGTCATCGGTCTTTCATCCATGTTGCCTTTAGCCTGGAAGCTCCACTGAAACCTTTTTAGCATCATAGACACCTGCATAGACATGACCACTGATGGATAGGCGGCAGGTACATTGATCAGGGACAGACCCAAGTATCTGAAACAGAAGGTGAGTATTTTATAATCATCCGGGTTATTTGACCTATTAAGGAATGAACTAGCTGGGTATTAGTCTAGCTGGAACAAATTGGTGGCTTTCCATTCTCCCGCAGGCTAGCCCAGGATGATTCTTATGGTGACTTGATAGGGTTTCAAGAAGGAGGCAAGGAGAATGTTCTTCAAAACTTGTTAAGCCCTAAGACTAGAACTTGTATCACATGCTTTTAGCTAAAACCAGTAATAAAGGCTGTCCAGAGTCAGAAAGAATGGAGTTTAAGATGTATAACAAGATGTATAATAAAATAAGGGTCAACAAGATGCCAAGCACATGACATAAAGCTGATCAGACATGGAATACATAATTTCCCAAAGCCTCTTTTGCTGTTGAATGGATGTTGACGCACAGCGACTTTGCAGGGGAGAGTGAAACTTGCCCTGAGAGTCTCCCAGGCTGTAATCACTACGGCAGCTAAAGGCCACATCTCTCGTCCATGGAGCATGTGGTGAGTTCAGGTCATTGGCTTTCCACGCAGCCACCCAGATGTGTAGCCGACGTGTCACCAAACCAGTGTTCCTTATAATATGATATGGCATCATGTTTCATAAAAGGTAGCTGTCCTAAACTAGGGACTCCTTCCTAGTAGGATCAGCATGAGGATTCAGGGTACAAGAGGAAGCTGTGAGTATAGTGAAAAGATCTACCACAAAAGGGGTTCTCATTCAGTAGTGGTCCCTTTTGACCCGGACCCATAACAGCGTCTTTGTATTCCTCTCAGATATATTTGCTGTGGGTGTTTCTGTAGCTGAGCATGGCGTTTCTGTCGTTCCGTAGGTCCAAGTGATCTGTGATTCCTTCAGCTCCAGTTCCTGGCTGCCCCCCCACCAGAGGAGAGTGTTAGGAGAGAGCCCTGCAGCTTCACATTGTGGCATTGGGACCTTCTTCCTTAGGTTTTCCAGAACTTAGTCATTTATATTCATGTGTTTTTTTTTCCTTTTCTATACTGCCACCTTGAGAACAGGCTATTTAAAAATTATATGCATTATTTCCTTCTACACATGATAAGTTCTCAACAAATGTAAGTGCCCAGGGGGTAAAAGTAGGGGAACATCAAGGAAGGAAACTAAATTGCCTTTTCTTCCCTGGCTTAAGGAACATCAAGCAATCTCTTCATTTATTAAATTATTATTCCACCAAGAACCCCATGGCTTTCTTGCAGAGGCAGAAAGACTTGAAATTAGATTCCACCCTTTATTTCTATTTGATCTGTTGTTAATGTTTAGCATTTTATTCCTGGACCGTCATGGTTTCATCTATTATCGTAAAAAAAAAAAAAAAATTTATCACTGAGGTATTTGAAGGAGCACAACAATAAATACAATATTTTAAGTACGGTATTAAAATAGACTGATTTGTACTCAATAACTCTCTCATCCCACTTCCAGCTAGTCCCTTGACCCTGCTGACTCCCACTTTATCCTGAGCCCACTCAGAAATTCAGAAGTGGGGAACTATTTATGGTCTTCAGACATTAGAACACTCTAATCTCTAATATGTCTCAGGCAACATATGACTTTCTTGTCATCTTTAGTAACATGGGTAGGTACCAAAGACCGGGCTGGTATCAGGGGGAAAAAATTCACCTTTACGTAAAAACGAATGGCAATCACATCCTATTACAAAGTGAATGCAGCTATATCATCACACAACTGTCAAACCACTGAGAAGCATGCCCCAGACAAGCTGGCATGTAACTTTCACTGTCACAGACTGTGTGTCTCTCACTTGGCACCATGGTCTTCTTTACCACCAACTGTCCATTTTCAGTATACAAAATAGTTGCAGAGGAGTTTTTAGTTTATTCCTGTTGTAAATGAAAAAATTTGGATTACAGGACAGTTCTTAAGTGAAGAGAACAGGTGTCCTTTGTGACCAAAGTCTTTAGGAGTTAACGTCAACTGTGCTTATTATTGCTTAGACATGAGGAATGTGACTCTCTTCACAATGCAGTCTTCATGCATGAGATGTGCTCCTTCTTCTTAGTCCATGTGGGCAGCCTCTGACCCTTAGCCTCTCTTCTCCCGAGAGCCACAGCCTCTCCTAAACTGGGCTTTACTTTCATATCTTTGCCTGCTTTGCTTTTCTCCACACTTTAAATTATGCCCACACCCACCCTGAGGGTAGGAGTTAGAGGTAGTCTCAGGCGACATATTACTTTCTTGTCATCCTACAGGCCCCATTTCTAGGCTTTGCGAAGCCATTCATTTCCAGACTGTCAGAGAGCTGTATATTATGCTTTCTAGTTTTGGGAGGGTGTCACGCTGATGTTAATTCAGGGGTTTATTTTTTAATATCAATGTTAGATTTACTTTACTCTGCCAATGTGTCCAGAGAAAAGGCAGTGGATTAATACAAAGTATCGTTATTAACTATTATTATGCTGATGCGTAAAATATAACTATTATTCCTGACAGTTCTGTCTATTGGAATCATACAATGTTGAAATATTTCAGGCCAGCTCTCAATCCCTGTGATTTTTGCTTAGGCGTTTGAGGCTTTCATCACTCAGAACTATAGAGAAACCGGCAAATTATTCCATGGAGGCGGAGCATGGCAGGGTGAAAAATGCTTGGGCTTAGGGACATCAAGTTTTAAATTCTGCTGTTTAAACACTAGATAGAGAAAGTCAAACTGAACCAAACTCGCTGTCATGGAATCGATGCCGACTCATGCTGACCCTGTAGAACAGAGTAGAAGTGCTTGCCCTGTGAGTTTCTGAGACAACCCTTTACAGGAGAAGGCCCTATCTTTCTGTCAAGGGAGAAACAATTTCTCACTGTCATCGAGCCGTTTCTGACTCAGACTGATCCTGCAGGACACGGTGTTACGGCCCCTGTGGGTTTCCAAGACTATAACTCCGTGGGAATAGATAACCCTCTCCTTCTCTGTGGCGTTTCAGGTGGTTTCAAATTGCAGCTTAACTCATAATCACTACCCCACCAGGACCCCTGGACAGATAGGGAATCAATGTTTCTAAAAGTGGGATCTGCTGCCCCTTGTTGGGAGGCACTGGAATCAGGGAGAAACTGCAGAAACAGATACCTACACTTTATTCTGGATTATAGGCTAAACTAGAAAGGTTTTTAATGGTCAGGGAGGACATGCTGTTGTTTTGTTCTTTCTTTCTTTTTTTCTGAAAAGAAAAAGTCAAAGAAGCCAAAGAAGTTGTCCAAGTAAATGATTGTCCGTCCAGAAAATATAGTGGGTGACATTACAGTTGACTATATGTTTACCGTGACCACCATAATGAAATAGTTTAGGGTAAGAACAAGACACCAGAGTCAGCATGATCTTACCATTACTAGTTGCGACCTATTGTATTCTGACTTCATGGGCTTCATTGAGTTGTCAATAGGTGGGGAGTCTTCAAAGTAGACAGTCAGGTCTTCTTTTCTGAGGAGTCTCTAGGGGGGTTGGAATCACCCTCCTTTTAGTTTTTAATCAAGTGCTTCTCATCTGTGTCCCCCAGAAACTCTGCTTGTGAAGTAAGTTTGTGTAGTAACACCATTGAAGAAAAGCAGAACTGGATGAAACCTCTTCTATAAACACCGTAGCTGGAACTATATACTACAATATGGCATCACATTTGAATGGAGCATTGAGCAAGCACAGCATTTCCAGAGGGTATATGAGGCCATTTAGGCTGGAGAAGTAGAGATCTGAGCTGGGCAGTAATGGTGAGAAAAAATGGCTGCCTTCAATCATGTTAAAAGTATTGTTCTCTTTCAAGAGGCAGAGCAGAGCTAAAGTAAAAGCTCAGTGTGGGAATGGATTTTGGCTCCATAAAAAGAAATTCTTAGAAATAAGAGCAATTGAACTGTGGAGGTTACTGCTTTACAGAGTTGGGCCCTCTGTTGCTGGATAGTTGAGGGTGATTCTTTGCCTTGAGGAGGGCAGTGTGATTCTTCAGTTCTGTTGAGAGTGACCACAGATGTTCCAGCCAACCCTACGACAGTGTGTTCGCAGTAGAGAGATAGCGGAAGCAAGTTGAGTCCACCGTTAGAGCTCAAATGATGCTTGGTATCTCTAGGGGTAGAGGACAGGCCAAATGGGAGAAACAGCAAAAGCACAGTTGTGAGGAACAATGAGTTTTTCTAAGAATTTGAGGCCCATGAAGAATGCAGCAAATAGAACCAGTTTCATAGAGAGCCCTGCTGAAAGCCAGTTCTGGAATCTCCCTATGAACTAGCGCATTGAGCGCACCCTTAGGGTTCATTTTTCACTCTCTAGGTAGCAGAGTGTTGCACCTACAGTAAGATTGTAGCTCGTAAGGGTGTGCCATTTGAATGAGTAAGCTAGAGGAAGTTGGTACAGTGTTTGAAGGACATGACCTAAATTGCAGAATGAGATGAAATATATTGTGTTGAAATAAAATATAAAGTGTTGCAGGAAAATGAAAGAAAGAACAAATTAAAATAAGTGAGATGGGCACCTACAAGATTCTTGGAACTCTCTTGATATCGTGGGTTGGTGTTCAGCTGCCAACCAAAATGCTGGATATTTAAACCAAGCAGAAAGATGTGACAGTCTGCCTCAGTGAGGATTTATGGAGTTGGAAATCCTATGGGCCAGTTCTATGCTGCCCAATAGGGTCTCTGTGATTCAGAGCCAACTCAATGGCAGAGGGTAATAAGATTACCATCTTCATTGCATCCGGAGAGGTGGACATTCTTTACACTGTACTGTCATGACCCATTCATCATGTGTATCTCTCAATTACGCCCCGGGCTTGAGGTTAGTAGACTCTGCCCTACCTAGTCCTTTGTCTTAACTACGGCTGTTGAATAAGTATTCCAGAGCTGAAGTAAAATGAGAAGAACCTGAACACCTGGCCAGGACTGGAACAAATAAGAATGTGGTTAAAAGTAACCACAGCAATTAGATATGCAAATATACCATATGAAGTCCCTGCGATGGCGGTTTTGAGCTGGGCATGTGATCTACCTTCTGTCTGTGTTCAGAAATTTTTTATGACTGGGAAAATGGAACTCTTCTCTTTCCACCAAGGGTGCAAAGTCATTTGCAAAAGACCTGCTGAAACAGAATGCAAATTGAAGTAGAAAATAGTTTAAAAAAAAAAAAGAAATGTGAATGCCGATAATAGCTCCTGCTTGAAGAGGGGCACTCTCCCCACGTGTACAGTCCTGAGGAGGCAGTGGTCACAGTTGTTTGTTTGGGTCCAGTAATGAATTTCCCCTTACAGGGGATCATAGCCATGGAGATGGAACTATAGTCAAATGGGAACTTGAACATTTGTGTAGCAGGTGCATGCTTAGCAAGCCAAATTCACCAGGCAGGTGAGGTGGTGGAGAAAGCAATACTTGGTTCTGTTCATGAGCATGAGCACGAGTTCTGTACAGGAAGCATGTGATTACCTGTCCTACTCTCCTTGGGCACCTCCCCAAGACTCTCTAGTGGACGAAGACCCTTCCCCATTTTCCAGGCCATGCACGTACCTGCTAGGCCCTGCTGTCCTCTAGAAAAACTCCTCTGTGATTTGGTTTTCCTTGTCAGACACTCCTGTGGGCATATACTGAGCCTCCTTTAGCTCAACATCATGTTCAGGTATCTGCACTTATATCTTTCAGGTGATCCTAGATGAGAAAAAAATATATATATATACACACACACACATATATATATAAGCTTGGATTAGAACTCAGGTACTTCTCTCTCAGAAATAGATCTTCAATTCCATCTTGTTCATTGAAGAACTCTCTTAATCTCTCACATTTATTGGTTACTTGGGAACTATTGTATGTGTTACTTGTCTGGGATTGCTTTAAAATAATGCCACAAACTCATACAACAGAGAAGTGGTGTCCCATTTTTCTGGACGCTCATCATCCTGCAGGCTAGATGACAGCCTTCTCTGAAGACTCTGCAGGATGATCTGTTCTTGCCTCTCCCCAGCGCTCCCAGGATCCTTTGCATTGCTGGTGTCCCTTGACTTGTAGATGCATCATTCCACCTACTGCTTCTCTGTTTCCATGCCAGCTCCCATCTGTGAGTCTCTCTATCTCTGCATCCCATCTACTCTTTCCTTTTTTGGGGGGGGGATATCACTGCCCTCTGGTTGTCTCCTCTTTTCGTAAGGAAACTGGAGATAGAGGATTGGAACCTCCCCTATGCCAGTAGGACATCATGCTAACTCAACTGATGTCATCTCCAAAGATCCTGTTCCAAACAAACTTTTGGTCACAGTTAGCGGAGTGTAGGATTTTGACACATCATTCTAGGGAGACACAATTCAATCTGAAATCGGACATAAGGGTCTTGGGGCAGCAGCTGGCTTATACCATACATGCCTACAGATCACCAAGTTCTTTAAAATTAAACATTTAAGTGTAAAATCAACTGCATACTAAACCATCTGCCATCATGTAGATTCCAGCTTATATTGACCCCACACTGGGTTTCTGAGACTGCAAATCCTTTTAGAAGCAGTTACCCTCCTGTATCTCCTATAGGGTGGATGATGGTTTTCAGTAGCTGATGTTGCAGTTGGCAACCTAATGCTTACCCAACATTCTAACTCAAAAGAAACATAGAAATGCCTATTAAGCACAAATATCAAAATGTGAGGTTCTTGTTTCTCAACAGAGCCTTCATCTAGGTGGACACATTCCTGAAGTCGGTTTTTCCATCTTTCTCTCATTCCCCCCCAAAGAATTCTGGACTGCTCAGTTTCCATTACATCAAAGCAGTGGTTTTGACATCCCTGAGGGAGCTATTGAAAGGATGCAGATAATGCCCTTTAAATGCCTTCTAAGTTGTGGAAACAGAAAGCAGCCTCAAGGACCAAGATCAGGGTCATAATGCAGAAAGAGTAAAGCTTCCTAGCAAAGGTCTAGTGGACAGTCTTTGCTTCTCTTCAAGAGGAAGGTACATTTTCATGATAAAAGAAAAAATCATTGGTGCTACTTTCCTGATTTTTTTCTAAACAATACAGTTTGTAAGATTCTTAAAACTTCTTCCTAATAAACTCCTGTGGTGGTGCTCTGTCCTTTGAGAAAATGTATCCAAGGTGATCCCCTTGGAATTCAACAAGCAAACAAAACAAAATCAAAAGACAGTCATCACAACTGTCTAAGCTGCCCTCCCTACCTTGCATTGAACTTGCCCAGCCAGTACTCTCAGAACTTCTGTCTCAGTTGTACCTCTTTAGGAGGCATCTGAAGAATACAAAGCCAAGTCTATGACCTAGAGAACTTGCCTGCAACCACCCACCGATTGCAGGGACATTTTAGAACACATTTTCTTTGGGATCAACCCATGCACATAAGAGCTGGAACCAATATTCTTGACTTGTCCTCTGTTTGGACAGGGAGACAGAGTGTTTGGATGTGTGTTTACAGAGGATACTGATTTTACTGGGGCTTCTTACCACTTGAGTGACCTGTCAAAGGTTGTGCAGCCACCTGGAGGCACAAGGAGCACAGAAAACACAGGGTTCTTGATTCTTTGTCCTGTCCTCTTTCTACCTGACTTCTCTTCTCTCTGGGAGAAGCTTAAAGACACCCAAGCCATATAAGTGTAGGTGGCACCTTCTCAAATTTTCTTCAGTGAGAAAATTCACGTCACAGAGCTTTTTCTTTAAGATGCTGAAGTGGGTATTGACAAGCCTCACATTGACGGAGGTGGAGTTTAACGAACTGCCAACTGTCTGGGAACAGGTTTAAAGAGGTGCTTTGGAGAGAAGTGGTTGCATTCCATTGATGGATAGAGTGAGTCCTTGCAGAGTGGGTAGCACCACACTCTAGTCCCCACAGGTGAGCAGATGTTTGGCTTAAGGCAGGTGGCTATTAAGAGTGACATCACAGCATGACAGGAAGTATGGGGTCAATATGGGTTGGAGTCCAGGTTGGGGAGGGGGGGCTCTAAGTACATTTGCACATTTGTAGAAAAATCACGTAATTCACTTGTGCATCAGTTTTCTCCTCAGTAAAATGGGCCTCCAACACTTCTGCTCAGCAGATTGACACAGTGACAGCAGTGAGGAGTTCATAATAATGATGGGGATGGTTTTCTTTTGTTCAGTCATAAACTGGTCCTTATAAGTTGGACCTGACTTCTCGGTACTTAACAACATAGGCCGGTCTCAAATGTGCACACAAGGTGAATGACTCCCTATCCCCCAATCAATGGTTGCACATTGGATCGAGACTTTTTGTAAGCAATGCCGTCCTGCCTTTGAACGATGTTTCCACCCACTCTATCCCTGAGCATTTCCCCCGCCCACTGTAACCGTACCAGAAATCCAGCTGCTCTGAGGATGACGTATATTAGGAAGTCAAGCCCAGTTGCCTGTTTTACATAGACTTTGAACTTAAAGCACCAAAGACACACTGAAGTAACTTAATATCTTGGGCATTTCTCATGCGGAGGCCAAGGCAGGGCATTGATTGATGATGTGGGTGCAAAGTCTCCTGGTGCATTTCCTTTTATTTTCAAATCAAGGCCACAGGGAACAAACAAGCCAATTAATTAATAAGCACAAAGAAAGCAAAGTGAAGTCCCTGGGATCCCTCAGAGGTCTAGGAGGCCCAGGAGGCCCTGGTGGCAAGGCCAAGGCCATGGGAGGAAGGCAGCCCCACTTGCTGGTGAGCTTGCTTTTAGTCTGGCTGGAGGAATGGAATCCCTGCTTTTCTGCATCACTGAGATCACAACAGGGTTTGACAAATCCCTTTATATCTCCACTGCCGCTGGACTCCCAGATCTCACTTGCAAAGGATTTTAGAGAGAGTTCTGTTTTCCTTGTTTGTTTTTTGATCACACATCAAAGCAGGGATGTCCTTTCCCTTGTTCTTATGTGAACTGTTATTAGCCTACCAAGGGCACCTGCCGAGGGTCCTAGTGGGGGAAAATTAGAGCTTCATTTTCAGGCAAAACAGGAAAAGAGGATATTTCTGGCGGCCATCTCAGCCCCACAGCTTGGAGAGAAAGGCATCTGATACCTCTCTGATTCCCTAACCCGCCAGGGCTGCCCCAAAATCATTGGAGCCTGATCCTGAAAGAATCTGGAAAAGCTTTATTCTTCATTTGATGGTGTTGAACACTGAAGTCATAACTGCGATCCCTCTGCTTGAGTGTCTCCTAAGAGGGATAGGAGACATCTGAGCCTGGTGGGCTAAAATAATGGGTAATTAGCATTCTGTGGCACCATTCGGTGGCATGGCCCGTCCCAGTTCTTCAGGCTGTGCATGGAAGCAAGTAGGTAGCATCCCCTATCTGCACCTCACTTGCCCTCTGGATATGGTGCAACTGTCCATAGCATTGCTAAAAAATCTTGGAGGCCACAAGGGGCATGCTCGTGAGGCCCAGTGTCTCCACACCAGTGAGAGGGGATGATGGGTTCTGAAGATCTGAGGGTGTCCTGGAGCTGAGAGAGCTGAAGTTGAATGGGATTCTCCTCCAATCCCCACCCTCCTTCTGAAATGATCAGCCCTTTCCAAAACATTCAGGTTATATCTAATTGTCTCAATATCACAGTTGTCATGACAACTGGATATAAAGTTTAGTTCCAGAATTTGAATCTAAACATGCTGAAATCTCCACGGGATATTTTCTTTGACGGAGAGTGAATTAAGCAAAGCACGTGCACGCGCGCACACACAGGCACAGTCTCTTGGAAATAATAAAAAAAACTTACATCCTCTGACTCATGCCTCAGTGCCTGGAATATGAAACAGTCGCTCCCATCCACCAGCTACTCTCACTCAATTGGCATTTACTAAGCAACTACTACACACCAGGTATGGAAGGAGAATTCCTATCATTTCTGTTGCAGGCCCTGGTCTGTGTGCCTTGGATGGGATCAGCATTGAGACTCACAGGAGGGCCTCCCACCAAACAACTGAAGTAATTTTTCTGAAAACCTAACACCCACTGCACAGATCTACAAATCATGGTTATTTCATCAAGAAATCAGGCAGCCCTCATATTGGTAAGTGCTTGGTCAGTCACCAAAGGTCTGGGAGTATGAACCTACTCAGAGATACCACTGGAAAAGATCCTGGCATTCTTCTTCTGAAAGGCTGAAGCCATACTACTCCTCTCTAGAACAGTTCTTGTCTTTAGTTTGACACCCACGAACTTGTCGGGGGATCCTTTGACAGTGCATTTTTGTTTGTATGTTTGTTTATGTGGTTGTGCTGCTTACCAACCTAGGAGTCTTTCTTTCTACAAGAGTAATCAAACTAAAACAATTCGAGGTCACGCAGAAGTAAGTTGCAATAAAGTGGTGGGGAGGGGAATTGGGACGTGGTATGGGTTCTTTCCCACTTCCTTGATCTGTCATCGATTTCTCTCTGAGGTGGCCTTCCCATGGCCACCTACCAGTAACCTATCTATGGCCCAAATATGAACTCAGTCCTGGCCCTGGTGACCCTCAGTCTGGACCATGTCTGTACTGAACTCATGCACCTTTATTTCACAGTCACATCAGCTTTTGATGGATGATGGAGAGGGATTTGTGTTAGCAGGGCAGTCCCTCTTCATCTTTCAAATACGCTTGTCCTCTAGAATGTTCTATCCAGTAGCAAAACAGTAATAAACCCTAACTATAGTATAAAGGGCGAAAGAAAACTGAAGGGTGTGAAGGGTTTTATTTTGGAAAATTGTGTCTCCAGGCTGAATTTATGTACCCAAATGGGGGTAAAAATGAGTAGAGTTCTTTTTTGTAAAGCATGGCTTTAGAAGATAACAGTTTGCATACCCCTGTCTCAGAGAATGCTTAAGCTTGTTTGAAGGTGTGAACTGAAAATAGCAGATTTTCCTGTGGTCTCTTGGATGGCACTGTCTGTCTCCTGAGAGGAGGGCCTGTGACACCTTGTAGACGCTCATCCAATAGATGTGTCTGGAACGGATCAACTGATATGGGACTTGGAATCATGGAAGACTGGAACACCCTGTTGTAGATGCAACATGCATGCCCATGAGTATTTAGTAGATCCTTCCCAAAGGCCCGTCCCACCCACTCCACATTTAAGGCTACACTTTTGGAGCGACGTCCACAAAAGTCTGTGTTGTAGGGATTCATAGCCCACCTCTCTGGATGAAGTGTTCAGTGAGAGAGTGTGAAGCTGTCCATCAGTACCCTTGAGGGCTAACAGCACGTTTGGAGGTTCAGGTCCACTCAGAGATGCCTTCAAGGATAAGCCTGCTGACCTATGCACCATCCCCCAAATAAATAAACAAATAAAGATCAGTGATTGACCAGAAAGCCTGGTCTCTTAATGTACAGAGAGCGTCATGGGGACCCCTGGTTTTTAGCTACCCTCAGGCCAGGGTGTGAACTCACCTCTGTGAAAGAATAATCAGCCTTTTAAGATCAGCGGTCCAGCATGTATTTACCCAAGGACAAAGTTCAGAGAGTTAGGGAAGAAGCAGGAACAAGAACAAAGGGAGAAAGGAGACAAATCCGTGAGGGGGTTGCAATGGATGGACAGAAAGAAAATATGTATAAGCTTTTTAATGAACTTGGTGGGATCTTCTCTGTCAAGCTTCACCTAATGCAAAACAAAAGTTCATTTTAAAGCCCCCGTGACTGTAAATCCAGTTCTCCTCCATTGACTCCTGTACATCATCATGAGTTGGAATCCACTCCACGGCTACTCACAACAACCTGACTTCGAATTACCTGACAATGAAGAAGCCCAGGTGACCCCACGGGCGAACAGTGGGATGCTAAGCAAAAGGTCGGGATGTCACCTCCTCCAGTCACTCTGTGGGCACAAAGCCAGGCATCCAGTTGCATGAAGATGGAAGAAGACCCTAGAAGGCTGCTGCGTACCCTGTCACAGAGGGGCAAGGGTGCTGTGAGTCAGAATGGACTCAGGGCATCCAAAAGCAGCCTAGAGAACAGGCAGGTTTGCATTTGAGCCCCCATCTGTCTGAGTTTAAGCTCCCTGCCCACCTCCCATGAGCAGCCTGGTTGACTTTCTACCTTGACATTCTCTTCTGGGAGGGAGGGAGGGAAGCAGGAGGCATTTTACAAAGCCATGATTACTGTACTCATTTATATTCACTGAAATGTTTTTCCTTCATGTTCGGAAATCCCAGCCCCAAGGAGCCACTTGAAGAATCTGGACATGTGTTTGTCTTTCACACTCTTCTAGAAAACAAAGAAAAGAAAAAAATATATACATATATATGAGCTTACCAGAATAACAGGATCAACCCCCCCCCCCCACACCTCCCTCTCCGATCAGCTTCCAGCGCCTTCGCTTGGCAGAAGGCTGAAGAGCTCACCTCTCAAAGTGTGAAGGTGGCCTTGGTAACCGAAAGGTTGGAGGCCATGTCTGAGGTTCCTCAGAAGAAAGGCCTGGTGATCTTCCGGAACATTGGTCCCTGTGAACAATGTGGGGCAGGGTTCTACCCCATAGCTGAAAACCCACCCTACAATTTGCCTCTGCCTCCCCAGCTTCCATTCAAATATGAGGGTCCTTGCCTTCTGCAGCGGTCTGGTGGAAGTCTGAGGGGATAAAGGGGGAGAAATAACAAAGTCACCGAGTACAAGCAAAGCATGGCCAGCCTCTGGGAAGGTGGCTTTTTCAGAGGCGCCAACATAGATCAAGTTGCTGTGTGGTGTCAGATGAGTGTGGGGGTGTCTCCAGTGGGGTTGCGTAGTAGCTGAACAGGACTGACTCACTGTGAATGCACCAAAGAAGCATTTTGTGAGCACTTTCATGAACATCAGGTGTGATGAAAGGGCATGATTTCATTCACACACTTGCCCCTCCCACTCGACCCCACCAATGTGCCATCCCCTCAGCCATCTGCTGAGCTGGGTACTGCACAGGACTCACATAGCTGAAAGACAGTGTTTCCCGGGTTCCAAGAATTTTGTCTCTAATGAAACATGGGTGCTTGATTTCCTGGGACATACTGTTGAAGTCACTGAGCCAATCCACATTGGCAACAACGGTCTTCTTCCTCACCACCCCTCTACCAAGCATGCTGTCCTTCTCCAAGGACTGATCACTCCTGACAACATGTCCAAAGTATGTGAGAGGTCTGACTGTACTAAGTTAAAAAAAAAATCAATCTGCCTTGATCCTGGAGCCCTTTTAAAGAAGCAACTGCATGGGATCAAATTTGCATAATCAACTCCGGAAACCACATGTGAAGCTCAGGGTCAATGCATGCCTTCTTAATGGTGGAGAAAGGACTTTGAAAAGGAGGTTGAGGGAGGTGGCCTAGCTGGATAGGTGTACTTTCTGCAATGCATATTTCCAAAAGAGGAGCCCAGGTGGTGTGGTGGTTACAAATTGGGATGCAAACCACACAGTCAGCAGTTTGAAACCATCTGTCCCTCTGTGGGAGAAAGACGAGGCTTTCTATTCATCTCGGTCACTCACGGAGACACTTCTACCCTGTCCTAAAGGGTGGCGAGGAGTTTGCATTCATTTGAGGTCAGGGAGTTGGGTTTGGGTTTACTTCTAACAATAGAAGATATTTCCTTGAGAAAAATACCAATGCAAAGAGAGTAGGCAGCAAAGGCTGGAGTGTGATGGCGACACATCAACAGAGACACCTAGCTGGGCTAGGAGTCCAGGGACAGGGTGGAGTAGAGAGCACCAGGGAGGAAGAGTTCATTCATGGAGTCTTAGGACAGATGACTGGAGTTATCTGGAATTTGGAGAGCCGATGTACTCTATCAGAGGAGACACCATGGAGGTACCATGGTATGATGGAGAACTGCCCAAGCTCATTAAGGCTGGGGCTCAGAACTGACCCTTCTCACAATGCTCCATCCCTGCCCTTCCTGGCTGCTGTCACAATGTTAACTCAGTCACAGTGATCAGTCTCCTTGCCAGGTGGAAAGCTCTATGGAGGGAGGGGCCCTCGGAGGCCTGCTGGACAGCTCACCACTGTCAGCTTCACTGCTGGAACAGGGGCTGGCAGCACTGGGCTGGCAGCATTGGGCAATTAGAACCTGGACCAGAAGCAGAGGAGTGAATGCATGGAAGCAGGTGGGAGCTGAGGCCAGAGAGCTCTCACAGAAAGGCTTGCATGGCACCTTGCCGATGCTCCAGACAGAACAAGTGAATGAAACTAAACTACCTGGTCTATGGTGGGAGGGATCCTAAGAGGGGTTCAGAGGGTTCATTCCTCCAGAAGCATCCTTTAGTGGGTACTCAAGACCCCACTGTGTCCTTTTGCTTTACAGCAATGATTTCCAGAAAAGCGAGGGATGACCCTCTATTGCAGAGGGCCTGAATCTAGGAGGGAAAGAGAAGATTAGCTTCATATTTCCCAATGTGCTGGTGGCCTCTGAAGGGAAAGGGCTGGAGACTGTTCCATGGGATCCAGTGAAGAAGAGAAAATGTACTAGAAGAACTCTACTATGGTCAAAGCACAACTGATATGGGAAAACATCTGTCAGGATCTCACCTTATGCCAGGGATCACTAAACTCCAACACACTGGTGGCTGAATACAGACCCTGTTGGTTTGTGGACAGCCCTGAACTAAGAAAGAATCCCTAGTGGCATAGGGAGTGAAGCTGGGTCTGCTAACTGACTACAAGGTTGCTGGTTCAAACCCTTAGCCACTCCATGGGAGAAAGATGAGGCAGTCTCCCCCCTTAAAGATCTGTAGTTTTCAGAAACCCCAAAGAACTTGTCTACTCTGCCTTATAATGTCTCTAGGCGTTGAAACTGATTTCATGGTTGTACTTGGGTGTGTGTTTTTTAAGCTAAGATACTGTCTTTATTTTTTTAAAAAAAATATCAAGAGAAGAAGACTAGCTTGTGAAACTAGCTGATTATGGAACAGCCACATGTACAGTGTACAGTGTCCACAGGGCAAGCTGTGTTGGGACACATACATCCCTGGAGTATATTACCTTGAGCTGCACTCTCCATGATAACATGGCCTACAGAATCCAAGACATTTACTTTATGGCCATTCCTTTCGTTTTTAAAAAAGATCATGTTATTGGGGACTTTTATAGCTCTTATAAAAATTCATATGTCAATTGTATCAAGCACATTGGTACATATATTGCCATCATCAATTTCTAAACATTTATTTTCTATTTGAGTTCTTAGTATCAAGCACCTCTTTTTCCACTCCCATCCTCTCTCTCCCACCATCATGATCCCTTGATAAATTATTTTTTCCACATCTTACACTGACCACTGTCTCCCTTCACTCACCTTTCTTTTGTTCATGGCCCTTAGGAAAGTGGGGGGTTAAATATCAATCATTGACATTGGTTCCCCCTTCTTCCCCTCCTCCACCACCTTCCTTCTACCCAGCTAGGATCACTATTCCCATTTCTGCTCCTAAGTGGTCTATCTGACCTGGCTTCCATGTGTCACGAGCTCTTATCTATACCTGTATACATGCTGCAGTCTAGGTAGAACTGAAAGGCGGGACTGGGGTCATGATAGTGGAGGTGAAGAAGCCTCAAAAAATCAAGAGGAATAAGGTGTGTTTTATTAGTGCTAGACATTAGTGCTAGACTGTGCCCTGGTTGGCTAATCCCTTCCTGTGACCCTTCTGTGGGAGTATCTAGATGGGTTTGGGGTCTGCTCTGACTCCTCTTTCTCTCAAGAATATGATTTTGGGATTGAGCCCCGGTGGCATAGTGGTTGAGTGCAGGACTGTGGTCCACAGGCTTGGCGGCTCAAATCCAGCAGTGGCTCTCCAGGAGCAAGGCTGGGTAGCTCCCACGACCACCAGAGGGCAATGATGCCCCCCCCAAAAAAAAAACAAAACAAAAAAGAATATGATTTTGGTTTTGCAGCTTTTGGTGCTTGTTTCCTGATCCTCAGGATCATTCAGGTGCACAGGCTGGCATGCTTCTTCATATGAGCTTGTTGCTTCTCTGCTATTTCTTGTAGGAGCTCAGGTAGTGTGGTAGTTACACATGGGGCTGCTAGCCATAAGATCAGCAGTTTGAAACCACCAGCTGCTCTAAAGGAGAAAGCGTTCTCCTCTGGTAAAGAGGAAAAGAGTTACAGTTTCAGAAACCCGTGGGACAATTCTACCTGTCCTACAGGATCATTCTGAGTGAGCACCGACTCAGGCAGTGACTTTGCTTTTCCGTTTGGAACATTCTGTCTGTGTGTGTATGTGTGTGGTGGGGGGAGAACAACAGCAAAAATCCCTGCCAAGTCTGGCTCTAGACTGAAGAAGAATTTGAGTGCCAGGCTCGATGCCTACATGTGTGTGGTGACCTTCCCCACAGAGCCTCCGCTTCCTGTACCAGCAGTTCCTTCAAATTACAATGTGACTACATGGGGGAATTTCATTTCCTACTTCTTAAAATGATCGCCCTGCAAATGATGATGGATTATGCCTCTGATTAGGAAGTAAGGGGGCACACAGCTTCCTATGAAATGCAGAGCTCTTTGAGGACAGGGTAGCATAGTTGAAGCAATGTTAAGCTAGGATCAGGAAACCAAGGTTTCCCATCAGCACCCCCTTTGTCCCTCCACTGTGGGCCCCGGTCCCCTGATGCATCAAACAGCAGGGCTAGAAGTTCCCTCACAGGACTCAAAGTCTGTAGCTCTAGAAGTACAAGCCACTCTTTGAACGGAGAGCTCTGCTCCCTCCTAGCAGATATGCGTTTTACAAAGAAATCCCTTTCATGGGCCACATGTACGTTTGATGATTTACACATGTGTGGCCTTCCCGAGCACGGCCTGGGAAGGACACACAGACCGGAGAAGCATGGGAGTGATTAGGGGCTGCATTTCATTGTGCAGCTTCAAGAGGTTTTCTCCCTTGATCTGGAGGTAACTATGGGGCAAGATAGGGGATGGGTGTACTGTGAAAGAAAAGGTAGGGTGGTAATAACCATTAGTCAGAACATCCCTGCCCTCTCCCCACTGCATGCCAACTACTCTTGGCTTTAGAAACCACACCCTTTCCTGAGTGACTTCATGGGTATTCTCCTTTTTTTAAAAAAAAATGAACAAATAAAAAACAACAACAAAGAATCCCTTCCTCCATGGCTATGCGGTCCATTCCAGCTGCTTATAAGCTCATGTGTTTCAGAATTGGGCTTTACTCCACATGGTTTTCAAGGGTTGGATTTGGAGCTGCGACAAGTTTGCTAAAGTATCCTAAATGTTTTAATTTTTAGTCTACTTTCTTCTTTAAGGTGTTTAAGGTGTGTCTCTTGTGGAAGTATATTGATAGGTCTGGATGTCTAACCCTGACTGCTACTGTTGGTCTCTTCCCTGGTGCATTCCATCTCTTGATAGACATAGGCCATTGTTTTATTTTGTGGTTTTCAGTTTGGTTGGATGTATGTATTTCATTGTTCTGCCTCTTTTTTCTGTGTTGTTTGGGTACCATTTTCATTGTCTTTATTTCTAGAGGGGATTGACACATATGTTGCTGTCAGGTTTATCGGCTGCTGTTTTGATTCTCTGTCCAAAGTGTTTCCTCAAGTATTTTTTAATGCTGTTATTATTTGCACAAATTCCATGAATTTCCCTTTGTCTGGAGATACCATAATTTCTCCCTCATTTTTTTGAGTGAGTTGTTACACGTGGAACAACTTTGCTTGTTTTTTTTTTGTGATTTTTATATATCACTCCATTTTCTTCTTGCATGCATGGTTTCTGCTGAGAAGTCTGAGCATTGGTTTTCCTTTGTAGACGACTATTCTTTTTTCCCTAGCTGTTCTTGGGATTCTCTCCTTTTCCTTGATTTTGGAGCATGTTTCTCTTATAGTTTGCTGAGTTTTTGGAAGTGGGTCTCCAGCCCTTTCTTCTTAGGCGCTCTGGGGGTCCCTAGGACCATCGGTCTGTCGCTCAGTTAGTGGCCAAGCACTTAACTGTTTGCACCATCCAGGGATGCCCCCAATGTTTACTGAATTAAAAGAACTCGATTAAAAGTAACTAAAATATCCTTATCTAAAGGCTGACTCCAGAACTATGGCAGCCCCTTGCCAAGGCAGGACTCAGGCAGCAAAACTGAACATGGGGTCCATTTCTGTGGTTTCTTGTGCCCCAGAGGGATTGAACACTGGCCCCCATTCAAGCTTGGATAGCTGGTATGAACACTGGTGAGGTGCTTTTTGCAAAATATCAAGGCTGAAGTGTCTGTTCCAGTTGTTAAATCATAATGCAGTGCGATTTAGCTGAAATGAAGTAATTACAGGGGGAGAGAAGAGAAGTCAAATGATATAAAAACAGGTCCTTTTGAATTGTCTGAGTGCTAATGTGTTCCCTCGCGCATACACATTACTCATTCCTGGTGCAGCACAGAGCAAAGGGCTTCACCATTTTCAGGGCAGGGGTTAGCGTTATTTTGATGCCTGCTCTTATCCCTAAATCTAGACAAAGAAATTGCACTTAGAGGACCTCAAACATCCCTCAGAAGGTTGCAATCATTCAAAAATCAAAGTCATCTCGTGTTGCAGCATTTTGATCTGAGGGGCATAACTTGATACCCCTGCCTTCCTTTCAGCTCGAACTTTCCACACATGACCTCTTTGTTCTTACAAAGAGGTATTCCCCTCTGTCCTAGTCACGTGATCTTGAATGATTTGGTTCTCAACTTGCTGTTTTTTAAAGGGATTTTGGCTGATGTAAAGGGTTAAGCAATCACTTACTAAGCGAGAGGTTCGTGGTTCAAGTCCCCCCAACTTGAAAGGCAGGCCTGGCAATTGGCTTATGAAAGGTCACTGCCCTTGAGCTACAGGGCATAGTTGTTCTGTGACACACACGGAGTTGCCAGGAGTCTGGACCGACTCATTAAAGGGAGGCTTCAAGCAGAGTCGGTCTCGTATGATTGTATGTTCAGCATTCACTTATCCTGCTGTCTCAAACACGCGCAGCTATTAGCTGGTACTTGGACTGGTTTAGGAAACATCTACCTGTCCTTCAGATGCAACCTATCTCTGCATCTATCCGTGGCCTTGAGATTTGGTAAGGAAGGCTGACCTGGTAGCTCTTCTTGGCTTCTCTTTCCTTATCGTTTTTTAATATCATCTCATCATGATCTAGAAACGTGCTTCTCTCGCTAATTGTGAGGCTTTTAAGTGGTTGCAAATATGTCAGTTTTATTTCTCTATCTCTCATTTCCTTAGACCTAGATACACGGCAATGATCAAAGAGTATTACCTTTCTTGCTATTATACAGAAGGCATTAGAAAATGGTTAATTGCTGATGCTGTTGGGTTTAACATTTAACAACTTATTATTTGATCTTCCTTTTGACACATTTTACATTGGTTCTAGTTTCTGCTTTCTTTTTTATCAAGTTTCTTCCCTCTGTTTTAATTTGTTATTGTTATGTGTTTTTTTAATGTTTATCTGGAAGTGAAATCCAGGATAGGTAAATGGGTAGATTCAGTCGCTGGACGAATGGCTTCTTGAGGGTAAGGTAGAGGACGTTGTGGGGAGATGGAATAATAATGTTGGGAAGAAGAATGAGGATTTGTTCTCAAATCGACTGAAGGAGTCTGAAGAGGGATTTATGGACTGATATTGGACTTTTGAACTTGAGTTGAACTGGGCTAGTATGTTTTACTGATATATAAAGCTCCTTGATATAAAGTTCTTTGCTGCACATAAAAAAAACTGACTGTGGTGATGATGGTACAACTCTTCTTAATATGATTGCAAAGTTGAATTGTATGATTTATGAATTATATGCCTATAAAACTGATATACTTTTAAAAAATAATTGTTGTTCAAAGAGTTGTTTGTAAATAAGTATAACACGTATACTTAAACAGCATCTTCTCAGAACTTAGGTTCCACAACTTTCAGAATAGCAATGAAAAGAAAATTCCTAAATCTTACTAAGGCATCCTTTAACCTTCAGTCTTGTCTTCAAGTATCACATCCTTCCCCTCCCTTTGTCCTACTATTTGTATGTCAAAAGAGAAGAGTCTACGAATTCTTTCTTTCACTCTCTCCACCACAGCACCTTGGCCCAGACTGTTCCAACTGTATGGAGCTCAATCCAACACATCCTTGTTTTCACACAGACACGTTCTTTTAGCCCATGTTATAGCTTCATGTCTATTATCCCCTCTCCACCACCACCCCCGCCCCCCCCCAAAAAAAAAGCCCAAACCTAACTTACTACACTCAGGCTGGTGCCAATTCATAGTGAGGCTGTAGGACAGGATAGGATGATTCCTGTGAGTTTCCCAGTCTGCAACTCTTTGTGAGAATAGAAAACCCTATTTTGCTCCCAGTGAAGTCAACAGTCCGTGGCAGTAGGAAATGTCTTTCTTTTCCTTTTCTCTTGCATCCAAGACCACTTTTCCCCAACCCCTCGCCCCAAATGTGTTGTGGTTGCTGGTAGATGCCTTGCACTCAGTCTCAAGTCATAGGGACTTGAGGAAAGATGAGCCAGCCTGGCCTCAGATGAACAATTGTTCTGATGGGTGGGCCCCTTGCCATAACCACCGCATCGATCCATTTTGTGAAAGGCTTTCTTCTGTTATGCTACTTTGCCAAGCATTATGTCCGAATATACTCTTCCACAGTTTTCATTTATTTTGTTATGTTTGGGTCCAATATATTCATTTTAAAAATGAACTGGGTTATTTCCCCAGCTTTCTCAAAACTGCACAACTAATGTTATGAAAAGCCCTTTGCAACCCTGCCTTCTGCTATAGTAGAAACTAAAAACCAAAGACACTCCCCCCCCCAGCCACATGGAACTTTCCACAAATACCTTTCCTAAACCCAGATCTTGGAAATATCTGAGTACTACATCTCTCTTCTGGTGGAAAAAGCACTCTTATTCACACCTTAAGAATCAGATGCAAGTCATCTCTCAGATACCAGGTCTAAATTTCTAGGGAGAAATCAGTTGTTATTAACTCCTGAAAATGATATGTCTCTTTCTACAGCAAGTAGAAAAAGTAATGATAATTTCATTTTGTGGGAGTAAGAAATATCTTCCTTATGGGGTCAGTCACAAAGTATGGGAATAAGGGCTCTGGTTCACAGAGGCATGAGTGATCCCAGACAAAACAAGCTTAGCAGACCTCAGGGACAAGTGCTCAGCTGCGTTCTCTCGGTGGCACACTGGTCTCACCTTTCTGCCAGTGCCTCCAGAGGTGGGGGGAAATGGCTCCATTCAAATGGCAACTTCCTAGGAGATCTGCTGGGCTAGAGAAACTCAGGGCGGAGAGGTCAGCTTAGGTGATGGTGTCTGCCTTGAGGGCCGCCAAAGGGGTTGTCTTGGTAAGTCTTCTCAAAGGACACAAGATAATTACAGAGGCTTATTAGAAAGAAGCTTTACGAAAACTGAAAATTGCATGGATAAGAAAATGGCAATGAAAGCTGTGCCAAGAGATTCTTTCCAACCGTGTGACAATGCCTTTATTCATTCCTCCAGGTGAACAAGGGATCTCCTACTGGATTTTGGTGGGGGGAATTCTACCACCTACCTACATACCTGGTCGTGCTTTCTCTTTGGGTTCCTCAAATTGAAAGAGCAGAGAAAGAGATGTCAATTAATCCCCATGATGATGACAAAGTTGCCATTTAGACAAAGCATCCATCATAAACACCCAGATTCTTCGAGGGGCAGCTTAGAGATATGGAAACACCACTTTTGCGTATGGATAGACCCAGAGGAAACTGGAGGATGAAACAGTCGTGTTATATGTTGCTATTTTTTTTTTTTTTTGCTTAATAAGGGTGTCTCTGATTTGGTAGCAAACCTTTGTGACTGAAGTATTTGTTCTCAATCTTCCTAGTACCTTGAGCCTTTCAGACAGTTCCTCATGTTGTGGTGACTCCCCAACCATAAAATTATTCCCACTGCTACTTCATAACTGTAATTTTGCTACTGCTATGAATTGGGTGACCCCTGTGAAAGGGTCGTTCAATCCCCAAAAGGTCATGACCCACAGGTTGAGAGCCACTGCTCTAAAGAGGCCTTGGTGGTTAGATGACCACAAAACTTAGCACACAAAAAGTTTTGCAATATGTTCAGTGGATAAATGGTTCAGCCTCTCCCCCTCTCTAATTCTATCTCTCCATTTCGCCCTCTGTCTCTATCTCTTCCTCTACATATGTGTGTGTGTTTATGTTCTATTTCCTGCTGACAATAAGGGCTTATTCCACAAGACAGAGATATCCTCTGCTGACATGACACTGGAGGCACAACTCGTCGAGGGACCAGAAGATTGGCTAGCATCTGTATTTTCATGAGTTGTATGCCTGCAGTAAATTGTCACTTTGGATTATTAAAAAGTAAAGGAGTTTAAAGAGGTGATGGTTTAAGACGTCCTGTAGAAATATCCTAGATGGTGACTCTGCCATTTTAATTCTACCTCAGCCCTGACAAGTGTGTCTCTTTGAAACTCTTGTCCTCCCCCATAAGGGCTGATAAACACTCCAAACAGATCCCCATTCTTTGTATGTCGGAGCTTTTGATTTGGTGCTTCAGAAATGCTAAATGATCAGACTAATATGCAGTGGTGTTGTGGATGTTCTGGAGAGATTCTTTTCATCTGCTTTTATCCCCCAGCGACTTAAATATATATTGGTATCCCAAGATTTCACTTCAGTGTGTCTTTTAAAATGTTTTTTTTTTATTTTAAAGTACCATTTAAATCCCACAAGTATGTGTAGAACACATACTGTTTGGGAGTGACTCGGTGAGGCCAACAGTTGTACTTGGCGGAACAGCTGGTTCAAATCTAACCAATAGTGCTGAGGAGGAAAGGCCTGGTGATCTGTTTCCTTAACCATTTCAGTTCTGCAAAGACTACAGAGGCCAGTTCCACTCTGTAACACATGGTGTTGTCCTGGACCCAAATTGGCTGGGCAGCGACGCTTCTGATTGTGTATTGGATGCTGTGCTCTGAATTCTTTTAGGGGCCCTGGGAGTGGAGTGATTTTGTACTGAACTGCCATCACAGATTTGGCCGTTGAGAACCACCAGCTGCCCCAATGAGGAAAGACCAGACTCTCTACTCCTCTAAGGAGTTAAAGTCTCAGAAACTCACAGGGGCAGTTCTACCATGTCCCATGATTTTATGGCAGTCAGCCAGTGAGTTATCCCAGATTCTGTATGTGGCTAGGTACATGCAATAGGGTTTCTGGCCTTAAGAGGCTCTAGGTCTGAGACCTAGATGCAAAGTGATGAGGTCTTAGTAATGGCTAATATATGATTGACATGAGGAAGAGCAGACCAACCATATGGGGAAATGTGGCTGGCAGAGTATTGATGTCTGACCTGGGTTCTGAAGGTTGAATAGGAGTTTTCCACCAGGTGGGATAGGATAGGTTTTAAAGTGATTTTGCCAAATGACATGGCAATGGAGTTCAATCGAATCCAGAGCACAGAGTTTAGAGAGGAGAAGTGGAGGGAAGCGAGCCATGTTCCCCCCCCCCCCCTCTGGCCTTCTTGCTGTGGTTGCTTTGTCTTTGAGGTTGCAGAAGAAAGAGACATGGAGAGGGCAGCTTTGATGTGCATGAATTATTCATCATTAAGAAGTGAGGCAGCTTGTGTTAGTCTTTGTTCAAGCTACTAAGGGTATGAAGGACCCCTGTAAAAGCAGGGCATCTCTTACTCCTCTCTCCATGTGTGTGTGTGTGTGTGTGGTGCGTGTGCATTTTGAGCTAAGAGCACACATAGTGGTCTTTGCCCACTCTCTGCTGGCTGATGCACTTTGGAGGGCATCCGCGGCCCTCCTGTCCTGTCATTTCCCTTCACTCGCTATTTTAGAATGGAAACCTTTTGCCATAGGGGAAATGTGGACACACACACACACACACACACACACACACACACACACACACACACTGACCATTCGGGTGTGTGGACTGCTAGCTTCATTAAAACCCGAGTCCAGTCAGCTGGAAAGACACAGCCGCCTAGTCCATTAGCCTTCTTGGGTCCACGCAGGCAGCTTGACCTGGGAACCGCCAAGCTAACAGGATGTCTCATTAAAACAGCTTTTGTCAGAGTGTTTTCCCTGCCATTTAACATTCTCCTGAGTGGCATACCCGATGAAAGCCAGGGTGGCAGCTCTCTCCTCTCTGGGCGTTAAAGCTCAGAGGGTACAGAGCCCCACTGGGTGTCCTCCTTTCCCAGTATTCTCAGCACTCCCTGTGTGCCATTTCACAAGCTGCAGAAAGCTAACTTCTTTTCACATGCATCACCTCATCTGCCCCTCACCCTGACATCCCTACCACACAGCATCCTCTCTGCTCCCATATTAGAGATGAAGAAAGCAAGGCTGAGGCAGACAACAAGACCTTATTTCCAAGCTGAAGAACAGTGGGAGACAGCACACGATGCTCCAGTGAGGGTGCCCTTTCTACTCCCCCAAACGGTTTTAAATCCAATGCCTGCGTCTCCACAGAAGACAAGAATTCAACCAGAGAGACTGATTGACTGCTGTTGTTGAAACCAGCATTGACCTCTCTGTGCCATTCCCCCCACTCATCGCTTTATTTACATGACCCATTTGGTCCTCATGAACACCCTAGAAAATCAGCATGAGGCCGGTCTCTTCCCGGTTAACAAATGCTTCAAGAAGTGATGGAGCAAATGCCAGGTCCCTTGGATCCCAAAGTTCTCTGACTTAAAAAACAAAACAGAAAGAAGAAATGCTGGTGACAGGGACTAAAGTGATGCACAAAGTGTAGTAGACAGGTTTGTAAAGTCCTCCTGATTTCTAACCCAGCTGACCCATTTGCTGTTATGGTTGAGATATGTTTGAGGCACGCTACTGTCTCTTAAGTACCTGAGGCCATGATGTATTACACTGATCCCTCAGTGTGCTGTTGTCCCACCGTCTCTTGCTGCTAAATTGGCTCCAACCCATAACAACCCTATGTACAACCAAGCAAAACACTGTCCGGTCTTGTGCCTTTCTCACAGTGGGTCTGATGTCCAGGCCCATTGTTGTAGCCATCAAGCATCATGGCCCTCTCCAACGGCTGGTATCTTCTGATATATCCAAAGTAGAGAAGGAGAAGCCTCACCATCATGGGATCGCAGGAGCATGCTGGCTGTACTTCTTCCAAGGCAGATTTGTTTGTTCTTTCGGCAGTCTGTGGTATTTTCAATATTCTTAGTCAGTAGCACAATTTAAACGCACTGTGGTGCATTCTTGGGTCTTCCTTATTCAATGTCCAATGTTTACATGTAAAAGAGGCCATTGAAAATGACTGGAGTCAGGGGCACCTTAGTCTTCAAGGTAACATCCTTGTTTCCACACATTAAGGAGGTCTTGTACAGCATGTTTACCCAATGAATTGTTTGAAGATTCAAGAAACTAAAGTCCTTGACAGATGTAATCTTTTCTCCATTTTTTTGTGACGTTACCTTCTAATCCAGTTATGAGAATTTTGGTTTCCTTCACACTGAGTTGCAACCCATACTGAAGGCTGCCCTTCTTGAATTTCATCAGCCATTTCTTAAAGTCCTCACTTTCAGTAAGCAAAGTTGGGTCATCTGCATGCTGTGAGAAGTTTGTAAGCCTTTTTACAAACCGGATGCCACAGTCTTCTTATAATTCATCTTCTCTGCCTTATGTTGCTTATAAACAATCCACAGACATCACACAGGCAACAATGTAATTTGAGGACTATGCATGTAATAGCAGTTGCAGCTATGTTGTCCTCACCAGAGGACAGTCTCACTTACTGCATGTAAGCAATTTCTGTGACTTTAACCCTTGAAGGAATGCTATGGAATAGGTGCTACTATCTTTTCCATATTACAGAGGAGGGCCAGGGAAGGCGGGTTATGTCCACAAGCTCATAGAATTTGAGGTGAACCAAGACAAGGGAACAGTTTCTCCTACATGAGAATGGGGTTATAGTTTGGAACACATCCCACAGAGAAACTTGATTTGAAATGGGAAAAAGTAGACCCAGACTTCAAGTAACAACTCAGTGAGGCATGAAAACAACTGGTGCCTCAAGTGAGCTGCTTCTTGCATTATCCTTAATCCTTGGCCTTCACAGGTAGTAGTGAATAGTGAATATCTCACCCTGGGACCTAGCTCCAGGGCTCATTGTTCCTCAGTGCCCTTCTATGACAGATGTAAGGACTGAGTCCTATCCCTTAGGGTTGTGGTGAGAGTTAGCTGTTATGCAGAAACTCTGTCTGGGACTTAGCATGCACTCAGTAATTTTTCAGTGTGGTAGACCTTGTGATGGTTTTCCTTTTGCCTAAGGCAAAGAACTCAGGACCCCAGCTGCTGAAAATGCTGTTGGCATGCAGTCCCTTCAGGGAATCTCTCAGTTGCAGAGAGCCACCTTGGCCAAGATCACTTCTCCTCTGGAGCAGTTCAAGTCTAATGTATAGATATTACAGGGCTATAAAGGTTTGACCACTAGCCCCATGTGTTGGGATTATTTTGGTGAACCATTCTAGCTCCCCAACATCCAATGGGCCATTGGAAAGACTGACATTCCAAAGATTGTTATTGTACCTGAATTTCTAGATTTGGGGTCATGGTAGTTACATAGTTTTATGTCAACTTAAAAATATATAAAGGCTTAGGAGTGATGTACATTCTGTAGATCTGGTCTCCACCTTGTGACTTCTCCTTGGGACTGTGGCCTTCTCATAAGGATGGCCTGGGGATTTCTTCCTCCCTCTGTTTTCACCTTTCTGCTTTCTAGCCACCCTGAGAGCTACCAGAGCCCAGCCATGTTTCCACTGACCTTATATTTATAAGACTGTGTACCCACCATCCTTGATCTGCCTGCATTCTGCCTCATTGCATATGGCTACATTTATCTGAAGAGGGAATTATAGAGTAGTATCAGACTTAAGTTCTTGAGTTGAACTGGCCTGAGATGTTTTCTTAGAATATAATTATTTCTTGATATAAAACTCTTTTTTACTCATATATGAATGCCACTGGATTTTTATCTCTAGCCAACCTGGTCTAACATATTGGGTTTCTGTTTTTCTCTGAAAAATTATGCTTCCTTCTCCTTCCTATGGTTGTTGATCTCCGGATATCACTTCTAACAATGTGGGGGCTAACAGTATCCTGGAAATGCCATAGGCAAGCTTGGATGACCTAGCTGTCAATGTCAGAGGCACTTGGTCCAAGAATAGGCCAAGTTATGAAATACATTCCCTGGGTCTAGGTGAACATCTTCAGATATGAGACAAATTAGAGATTTGCTGCAAAGATAGGTGGAAGGTGATTTTAACTATTTGATGAAGAGTCTTCTGTCTTTGCCTTGATCACGGGTGCCCTTCAATTAAATAAAAATTCATTTAAAATTAGAATTCATTAAATGTTAAAATTTCTATGAGATTATGATTATCACCCAAGAGTGTCCACTGCATGGATGAGGGAAGTTAGGTCCACCTAGGTGCAAAGAGTTACTCAGCGTCTTCACTGCACCATCAGCAATGAAGCTACCTCAGAATGCCTTCCCCTTGGAGGACAGATTTTGGATGCAAGTGTGTCACCCTGTATGTGTCAGCCCATATGTGTATGCTTTCTTTGCCTGCAGCACTCCAGTGCCTTGACAGGCTCATGACACCTCCTCACAGCAGTAGCAACGTCCACCTGGCAGGACCTGGGGAGGGCAAAAAAAGGTCTTCCTCACCATCAGCATTCAACCTGTCTCTCCTGACTGTCAGCTAGGAATGGCCAGGTAGATGATGGAGCTCTAAAAGGTTAATTACCATTAATCATTATGAGAAGGTGGCTTATTATCAATTCATAAATTCAGAATAAATTTATTTTGCTGACAAGCAAAAACGTCTCCGGTGCCCTATGGACCCTGTTTCCATTCTGAGAAACTCATTTTTTTCTTACTTTCTCCCCACCTTCACCTCCCCCACCTGAGATGATGGTCTTTGAAACTGCTTTCTCTTCCAACAAGCCATTTGGAGAAAGGCTGAATTCAATTCACAAAGTTTGCGAAATGATTCTAAGCTTCTCAAATACCTTTAGGGTTATCTATGTATGGGAATTCTTGCCAACCTGGGTGTATAGTTATGTAGTTATAAATAAAAATGCATTTGGGATGTTATCAACACCTTTAAAAGGAAATCCTATAGGTAATGTGTACATTATTTTTATTATCAGACCTTACCCCCAACTTTTTGTGGATGGCTTTTAGTAGACGTAATGCTGACACTCTTAAGGTTGAAACCAGTGGAACTCAATGAAGCCAGATTGTAGGTTGCATTTAAAGGATTATGTGAACTATGCCTTCCTTTTTTCAACCCTCAATAATGAACTATTTGCATTTCCTTGAAGAGAAGGGTAAATAAAGACTGCGATTCTATTCATGTTCCAGCCAATCTTTTTCTTAACTGTTTAGAATCCAATTTTAACTAAAAAAAAAAACACGACAGTTTTTATGTACCAGTCCCTTCTGGAGATGGATGGTTCTAGTCTTCCCCAATTCAGACTACAGAATAATGCAGAACCATTCCAATTCTAGTCACTGACAGTTCCTTTCTGATTCCACATAATCAGGGAGATAGAACTATTTCTCTTCAACTGTTTACACAGGAAGACCAAACCATGCTCAATACTATGAGCTGATTCTGGTTTGGTAATCTTTTAAGACAAAGTTGAACTTTCCTATAAGTCTCCAAGACAATAAATATATTTGGGGGGGGGGATCTCTGCCCTCTGGTGGGAGTGGGAGGCCCAGCCTTGCTTCTGGAGAGCTGCTTCTGGATTTGAACCACCAAGCCAGTGGGCCGCAGTTATGCACTCAACCACTATGCCACCGGGGCTCAGCCCGACTATAAATATTTACAGACTCAGATTGTCTCATCTTTTCCCCAAGGAGTGCCTGTTAGATTTAAACTGTTGATCTTCTGATTAGTCACTGTGTTCTTGAACCACTGCACCTGACTCCTTCTGACTAAAGAAGACACATACTGATGAAGCTAAGATTATGAAATTGCAAGTGTGTCCCTTGCTTGAACATCCCAATGAGAACACTCTGCTATAATGTTTGTAAGCTTTTAGGGGCCTCAGAACATGGTGTCATTGATAACATTTCCAATATGGCATCTAGCTTGGTAGTGATTGTCTTAAGCCTATTATTCCAATGTCCTCACAACATCACTTTGAGGATATTTGGGAGAAACTCTTGTTCAAACCAGACAACCATCCATTGTCCTTGACTTGATTCACCATGTGGGGACTTCTGTCCTTCCTATGGGAACACTGTGCTGGATTAATAAGCAATCTTTTTCAAAGAGTATACAAATTGACATAGAAGAGAGTGAAAGCCAACCCTAGAGAGCAAATATATGAGTATGGAAATGATGAAACAATATCATTTATATCACATGCAAGTGTATTTTTGCTGACTATTGTTCAACAGCAATTGGAGCAGTGCGATGGCAAGGAACATCCAGAAATTCAAATGAGATTCAGAAAAGGGCATTGGACGAGGGATATCTTTGCTGATGTCAAAGGGATTGATGGTCTAAGTAGAGAAAACCAGAAAAATGTTTACTTGGGTTGTATTGATTAAGGCAAGGCATTCAACTTCATGGATCAGAATAACCTCTGGATAGCATGAGAAGAATGGGAACTCCAGAACACTTCACTGTGCTCCTGCTGAACCTGGATCAAGGCTTTTGTTTGAACAGAGCCAGATATTTCTGTGAGGCTTAAAAATCATAACATGTGCACCAGAGTTGTCATCTCCAATCATACTTCTTCAATCTGCATGCATAGAAAATAACCCTAGAAGATGGTGTATATGAAGAAGAATGCAGCATCAAGCTGAATCTTCAATAAGTAGATGTAGAAGCCACAACCTTGTTTACGGAAAGTGGGGAGGACTTGGAGCTGCTTATGAAGATCAAGGACCACAGCCTTCAGCATGACTTGTAACTCAATGTAAAATTAACACCCTCAGAATTAAAACAAAAGTTAACATCCTTAAAAACAGAGAGGATTGATGTTGTGAAGGACTTCACCTTGCTTAGATCCACAATCAATGTTCATGGCTGCATCAGAGATCCAGAGATCAAATGAGGCATTGCACTGGGTAAAACTGTTGCCCCAGATCACTTTAAAGTGTTACAAAGCAAGGATGTTGCCTGGAAGACTCAGATGCACCTGACCCAAGCCATGGCATTTTCAATTGTCTCACAAGCACGCGAAAGCTAGACAAAGAACAAGGAAGCTCCAAGTTGAATCAAGGCATTTGAATTATGGTTCTGGCCAAGAATGTGAAAAGTACTGTCTACTCCTAAAAGAACAAATGGGGCTGCCTTGAAGGAAGTCAAGCCAGAATACTCCTTAGAGGCCAGAAACATGAGATTTCTGTTAATGTACTTCAGACATGTCATCAGGAGAGACTAGTTCCTGGAAAGAGATCATCAATCTTGGAAAAAATAGAAGGACAGCAAAAAAGAGGTAGGCTTCAAAGAGATGAGCTTAAATGTAGCAATAATTGTGAGAGTAGTGCAGGACAGGCATTGTTTTGTTCTGTTGCAAGTAAGTTTGGAACTGATCTGACAGCTTCCAACAAAAGCCACTCAGTAAGAGTATAATGAAATATTCAAAGACTTGGACATAGACAACCTAAAGGGAAGAACATATTCAGGAAATATTATTGGTAAAATAACTGGAGGGGGAAAAATTCACGCCTCTTGTTTGAATACCAAATGATACTATGGACAAAATATTGAATGTTACAGAAAGTATCAAGAAAGATGAATAAAAAAACACAGAGCCATTATACCAAAGAACGTTGATCAGGTACCAACCATCTCAAGAGGTGACATCTGATTAAGAATCAATGGTATTGAAGGACGAAGTCCAAACTATATCAAAGGCATTGGCAACAAAAAAGTCACGAGGCTTCCGGAATGGAAGGAATACCAAGTGAGCTGTTTTACTAAACTTATGGGACACTGTAAGCACTTGCTTATCTGTAACAAGAAAATTGGAAGGCAGTAAGTAACATCACCAACCAACTGGGAGAGACATATTTGTGCCCATTCCAAACACAAGTAATCCAACACATTGAGAATGATCGAATAATATCATCAATATTGCATGCAAATACAATTTTTCTGAGAATAACTCAAAAAACAGTTGCAGCACTATATCCACAGGGAACTGACAGAAATTCAAGCTTGATTCAAAAGAGGATGTGGAATGAGGCTATGTCTGATTATGTCAGATGCATCTTGACTGAAAACAGAGCATACCACAAAGGTGTTTGCTTGTGCTTTATTCACAATGCAAAGACATTGAACTGCATGGATCATAACAAATCATAAGTAACTTTTCTAAAAGTGAGAATTCTGGAACACTTACTTGTGCTTATGCCAAACATGTGCATAGATGAAGGAGCAGTCATTCACACAGTAATTTGGTACTGCTGATTTTAAACTAGGAAGGGTGTAGATCATGGCTATATCTTGTCAGCATACTTACTCAATCTGTATGCTGAACAAATATTGTGGGAAGCTGGACTATATAGGGAGTGTAGTCTCAGGATTGGAGAAAGACCTATTTACAGCTTTCACTATGTGGATGACATCACCTGGCTTGCTGAACATGAAGAGAACATGAAGCACTTCTGGTGAAGATGAAAACCTTCAGTATGAATTGCACCTTAACATAATGCAAACAAAAATCCTCACTCCTGGACTGATAGGAAACATCATGACAAATGGAGGAAAGATTGAAGCTACCACAGAATTCATTTTACTTTTGATCCACTATCTCCACTCATGGGAGAAGTCATCAAGAAATAAAATGGCCCGTTGCACTGGGGAGATCTGTTGCAAGAGATCTTGTGAGTATGTTAAAAATTATAAGACGTTACTTTGAGGCTGAATGTGTGCCTGTCTCAAGTCACTCACATGCGAAACTTTTAAAAAATCAATAAGGGCTCAAGAAGAATTGACATCTTGGAGCTAGGGTGTTGCAGAGAGTCTTGAGTATACTGTGACCTGCCAGAAAATGAACAAATCTACCTTGGAAGAGGTACAATTCATAGGCTCCTTAAAAGGAAGGCTATGAGGCTTTCTCTCAGGTACTTTGGACCTGTCATCAGGAGAGATCCATCTCTGAAGAAGGACATTATGCTTAAGTCAGTGGAGGGTTAAGGAGAATAAAACCTTCAATGAAAGGAAGGGATGCAGTGGTCCCAATATTGGAGAGGATGGTGAGGACTGTGAAGATCCAAGACTGGGCATGTTCCATTCTGCTGTGTGAAGGGCTTCAAACAATGGCAAGATAATAGAATTTACCATGAAATTTCTGTAGCTCTCTCATACTTAGGATGGCCATGGATAAGAATCAACTCCACATAGCATAACGCAACAGCCATAACAATGACAACATATGTAATTCTGCAACAATAGTAAGAGCATCCAAACATGTGTGAGTGGTTACATAGATATAAATGTAGTTTCTATACATCACACACATAGACAGAAAGAGTTGTGGCTATGCATAGAAAAGGGTTCCAAAAGTTTCATGTACATACTTATTTGTGTATTTGTGTGTGCACCATATATATACACATAATAAAGAACATAGGGACATAATTAAGGACACTTCTGAGACATACCCAAGCATCTCAGGAATGAGTTACTGGACTTGAAAACTAAAGATGATGAAACATCTAAATCAATTGGCAGAACACAGTTCATAACATTGATGCTTTACATCTTAGTTTAATGAGAGCACCTGAGGTCTTAAAAACATTGGAGTCGTCATCTATGACACAACTATTGGGATTTATTTGTTTGTTTTTTCAATTATTTTATTGGGGGCTCTTACAGCTCTTATAACATTCAATACATCATTTGTATCAAGCATATTTGTACATATATTGCCATGTTAATTTCCAAATGTTTTCCACTTGAGCCCTTGGTATAAGCTCCCCCTCTTTTTTAATGAATCATTTTATTGGGGGCTCATACACTCCTGTCACGATCCATACATACATCACTTGTCTGCAGGTCACATTTGCATACTTATTGCCATCATTACTCTCAAAACATCCCCCACCCACTTAGGCCCACTCCATATCAGCTCCCTGTATTTCCCTTCTCTCCCCCTCCCCCTTCCCTGATGAACCCTTAATAATTTACAAATTGTTATTGTTTTTTCCATATCGTATACTGTCTAATGTGTCCCTTCACTCACTTCCCTGTTTTTCATGCCCCAGAGAGGAGGGTACAAGTAGATCCCTGAAATTGGTTCCCCCTTTCTAGTCTACCATCCCTCCACCCTCCCAGTTTCACCACTCCCAGCACTAGTCCTGAGGAATCATCTATTCCCTATGTTTCCAACTCCTGTGTACATTCCCTGGTCTAGATGGATTTGTCTGGTAGAATTGGTATCATGATAGTGGATGGGAGGAAGCATTTGAGAACTAGAGGAAAGTTGCATATTTCATTGTTACTATACTGTACTTTAACTGACTCGTCTCCTCTGTGTTAGTCTGGGTAGACTAGAGAAACAAATTCATAGATAAGCATACGGATAGAAGGGTAAGGTTTATATACAAGTGGAATGGAACATTGAGAAAGCATCCCAACTCAGTCCAGTTCAAAGTCATAAGTCTGATATTAGTCCATATCTCCTTCCAACTCATGAAGTCACAGATCAGTGAGTGCAGAATTCCGGCGCTAACAGGGGTCTCCCTATGGCTCCTCGCTTCCAGGGCTCAGGGTCCCTCAACACCATCCAATGGTGATAAAAGCATCTTAGCGCTAGCAGGGGTCTCCATGTGACTTCTCCAGCTTCAAAGGTCTGGTTCCATCAGTGTAAGGCCACCTGGCTTCTCTTCAGCTCCTCCAGCACCTGGGACACTGCCATCTTGTCTTGTCCATGGTTGGTTGTCTTGGAGACTGAGTCCCAACAACTGGGGAGATGGCTTCTCATATCTAGAAAGGAAATACTGTGAGAAATCCCTGAAGTCTCAGAAGAAAGCCATGCCCACACAGAGGCCTCATTGGCTATTCAATGGCTATCTCCAGATTAAAAGGCTAGACTCCACCCCCTACATCTCCATCATGAAATTGACGTAAGCACATGACTGCCACATCTTCCCTGCAACCCCTCTGTAAGAGGTTGTTTTTAACCCACCTGGAACTAAAAATAGTCAAGGAAACCAAAGAGACAAGGAAGCAATTAGTTCACAGGACTGATGACCCCTGTGATGCCCCCTAATAATGATGAACCAGAAGGACAGGAGGATACTGAGGTTCCACTGCCAACCACTAGAATGAGGAAACAATGGAAGGTCATACTTTTTCTGGGAGAACAATATAGAAGGAACTAAAATTTAAATAAGTAAATTGAAAAAAGGACTTGATTTGGATTGGGAGAGACTCCAGGAACCCCCAACACTATCATGCTTAAACCTGTTAACACCAAAACTATTGCCTAATTCTGACCTTTAGTAACCACAAGAGTAGAACTAGAGTAGAACTGCCCCACATAATGATTAAGACTGAACATTTTCACAGAAGCGGTTGCTGCCCCTTTCCCATGGGCCATCAGGCTGGTACGTTCAAACCCCTGTCCTTTTGCTTATCAGCCAAGGACTTAATTACAGTCCTCCCCGGGCTCCTTATCCACTTAGGGCACTCCTTTAACCTGGAAGGAAAACCACTCCAGGAGCTTATCTGTCAGCCACATAATAGATAGATGGAGAAAGTAAACAACAACTGTGAGGAATGTGCTCCTTAGAACAACCAACTAGTGGAGACCAAATGGGCAACATTTGCCCCAAAGCCAAGAGGAGTAGATAAGGAGGGGAAGACACTGCAGGGAGAGAGCGACGGAAACATTGGGTGACTGTAAAACCATTGCTGACACTCGGGTGTGTGTGGGGTGGGGGGGAGTGGGGGGCGTGGTAACCAATGTCAGAGAACAATGATGTGTATAAATTATTGCCTAGGAAAGTAATTTGCTGTGTAAATTTCACCTAACGCACAATAAAATATGCAAAGAGAAAATAGGACCGGCTCCTTAGCCTGTGTTGGGATTTTCTGATCTCCTAATGGAATTTCATGTGCTTTTTGTTTTCTTTACTTCTTGCTAAATAACCTCAATTTCTCCAAGTGATTGTATATTCTCTTGGGGAGGCAGGGCTGTTGTGGTATTTTTTTCCCAAGCAAGTTTATCTTTTACACAAATTGGCATGATGTTTGAATGGAATTAGAATATCACAAAACAGTCAATCATCTGTGCGTGTGTGTTTATGTCATTTCTTTGACAGCCAAATTCATGTTAGAAATGTGCGAACTAGGATCCACTGGATGACAGTAGGTTTATCTTTTCACTTGGGGGTGTGTAGAAGTGTCTGTTTTAAAGTGGCCCGTGGAGCTGCTTTCCTGATGTTGAACACACCCCTACCTTCAGGAAATCGCTTGAAGTCAAAAGACCAGTCTGGCGTGAGGCTGCACTATTCAATTGATTGTTTATATTCCCTCTAATAAGAGAGAAATATGATCACATCAGTGACCTAAGGGTTCAATAATCCATTCTTCAAAATGCATTTCTCAACCTAACAGTGTTCAACATTCTATTCTGCCCAGATGCCTCTGTTCTAGAAAGTCTATCAACAATTAGTGTTCTGGCACCTGGAACTCTCTCGGCCACTGTCCCTCTGCTTGTTACACAGTGAGCTAATGCCCAGGCTCTACCCCCCCCCCCCACCATTGGCCGTGACCCTAACCCACACCTGCTTCTGGAGACAGTGGCTTGTGTTTGATAAGGGTGTGTGTGGTTGGGGGCAAACTGGCAGAAATATGAGGTTCCTAAATGTACCCTGCTTTTGCAAGTGCATTTCTTGAAATACATGTATTTAATGCATTCTCCCAAATCCATTCCTTATGCTGGCAAAGGATTTATTCAGAGGAAGCAGCAACGGGAATAAGAACATAGTCACCTCTGGGTTGATCGTGGAGATGCTCAAAGGCTGTGCAGAAAAGTTGAGCATGGATTTCTAGGTAAGCGAGGCATCCAGTCATCAGGGCTGCTATCGGGCTTTGCCTCCTCCTCCTCCTTCATTGGAGCCTCACGTTCCTCCTCACTGCCTCATTGTGACTCTGTAAGGGGAGTGACTTCCTCTGCTACAAGGTATGAGGGAATGTAATGGAATCGTAGTAATAAAAAAGAAAAAGAAAAGAAATTGGACAAAAATCCCACCCTGGGGTGTCAGAGCCAACCAATGATCCTGTCAGATCCTCACATACAAGCTCCTTCCTAAGCAGGCAGAGTCTGGAAATGGATCTCATTCACCTTCCCCTCTAGCTTCTTTGGCTGCTTTGGAAAGTGATTTTCCTCAGGTTTGAGCTCCCCTGGATGTGAAACATCTGTCTTCAGGAGGAGATTGACAGGTGACGGGCTAATCACTTAGGTTCTGTTTCCATGTCACCTATTTTGTCTGAAGACAGGTCGACTTGGCAGTAGGTGTCCTTCCAAGAATGGGGGTGGGCTCATTTCTCCATACCCCTCAGTAGGGCAGCGTAGTTGGCATTGAGTTCGCCAGATCTTGCCTATGGCTACCCTATCCCTGTACCTGAGAAAAGAAGCTCTACATTCCACCTGTCTTACTCGGCATCATCAACTCTCCCTTATCTTGTGTCTCTCCCCTTGCTCAGGGAAGCTGAAGAAGAGGTCAAGAAGGAGGGTTCTTCCCACTGGACCTGCCTCACCCTCGGGCAGACCTTTCAGATGCTGTTTACTTTCCATCAACTCCTATACTCTTCAATTGCAGCTATACGCCAACTCCACCCACGGCTAGCCAGCCACCACTGATTCCTTTAGAATGTTATTGCTGAAGGTGTGGTCTTAGAGAAAGAATCATATAGACTGGATCTTGAACATCTGGGCAGAGTGGAACTGCCAGAGAAATCTGGGAGAGAGCCTCCAAAGGAGGGTGTATGTGTGTGGTGGGGGGGTGACTCGGTCTGCTTTGAGTTTACAGAGAGCCCCACACACCTTTCTAGAACACACTTACTCATCCATTTACTTTTTATTCCGTTATTCAAAACATATGGGCTGATTGCTTAGAGTTTCCCAGAGTCCCTGGGTGATGCAAACAGTTAAGTTCTCAGCTACAACTCCAACGTTGGCATTTCAAACTCACTCAGAAGTATTTCAGAAGGAGCCTGACACTTTGCTTCAAAAAGATCACAAGACCTATGGAGAGTGCCACCAGTCTGATTTTACTGAGGGCTCCAGGCTGGGGGCTCCGTGAGTTGGGGTGGACTTGACAACTGTTGACCAATGACATCACCAAGCAGGTCAGATGCTCTGTTAAATGCAGGGGAACTGGTATCTCATCTACTGCCCCTGATTTCAGGATGGTGCTCCTATCCTAGACAGGTGGAGGGATCACCCGCATGCTGAGTTGATGGGAGGCTGGGTGTGGGGTATACAAAGCAATTAAAAAAAAACTATCTACAAGGCACTGGGATTAGACAGTCTTATTGTAGAAGGTGGTGGTGATGTGCTTACATGTGAAACCCTAATTGTATGTGTGGGACCGTTCAACTGGGATGTTGACAAAAAATATTGGAGATATCATGGACTTCCAGAAGAATGAACAAATCCATCTTGGGGAAAGTCCAGCCAAAATTCCTTCAAAGTGAGGATGCTGAGCCTTGGTCTTGCTTCTTTTGGACATCTTATCTGGGACGGTCAATTGCTGAGAAAGTCACCATGCTTGGTAAATGAGAAGGTCAGAAAATAAGCAGGAGCCCCTTCTGGAGATGGCTGGACACTGGGCCAGCTTTAACAGTTTCAGACACAGCCAGTGATTATGAGAGTGGCCCTGGGTTGAACAACCTTGAATTCTGTTACGCACCATGGTTTTTGTGAATGGGAGCCGAATCCATGTGTGTTAGTCGGGATAGCCTAGGGAAACAAATTCTTAGACACACATATGGGTATAAGGGAAAGGTTTATATACAAGGGGAATGGAACCCTGAGAAAGCATCCCTTACCCACTCCAGTCCAAGGTCATAAATCCAACATTAGCCTATATGTCCGATACCCGTCTATAAAGTCTCCTTCTGACTCACGAAGCATGTGCAGTCCAAGCATCCCGGTGCTGGCAGGGGTCTCCCCATGGCTCCTCACTTCCAGGGATCAGGGTCCATCAACAGCATCCAGTGGTGTTAGAAGCAACTCAGCACTGGTAAGGATCTCCGTGTGGCTTCTCCAGCTTCAGAGGTCTGGTTCCATTAGGGTAAGGCCGTGTGGCTTCTCCTCCAGGACCTCCAGTTCCTCAGACGCTGCCATCTTGTCTTGTCAGGAGTTCGTTGTCTCGGAGACTGAAAGGCGAGTCTCTCTTTTCCAATTGTGAAACACCACGAGACTTCCCAGAATTCTCAGGAGAAAGCCCTGCCCACACAGAGGCTTCATCAGCTACTCATTGGCTATCACCAGAATAACAGGCTAGACCCCACCCCTACATCCCAGTCACGAACTTGACATAGCAAATGACTGCCACATGACTGCCACACCATGGCACTTGACAGGTACCAGAAGTCCAGGAGGAGAGGCAGGGAGATTATAAGGAAGACTGTCAGGGGATGATGCTGAAGATATGATATGCAGATGTGATAACATCCTGTGGAATCCAGGGAATTTTAATCAAGGGGGAGGTATGTTGAGGGTGGAGACTTGGAGATGATCGGATATGTATGTAGACATTGGTGGAAAGAATAAATTCTCCAAAGATATAGGATGGTCAAAGGTGTACATCCCAAGGGAGACCCCAGTTTTGAAGAAAGTACTTGGCCTGGTCTCCCTGGATTAATGTGCTGCCCTGGGCACAATGGCAGGAAACCCCAGGGACAGTCAAGAATCCACAGGGAGCCTCGCTTCTTAGAGCCTTGCTCTGCACAGGATGGCATGGTGCAAAACTTGCAGGCAGTCAGACAGGAAGGTCACCTCGCTGTGTAACCCCCCATTTTAAAAGATTATTTAGAAGCCTCCCTAGGGATCTGAGTGTAATTTTGTTCAACCTTTATTTAAAAATCCACCTCTGTGACGACCAATTTTCACTGGCCCCTTAGGTGATAACTGAAGACAGATTTCTCCGTAATCGTTTTATGACAATTCCAGTCTTAGACTCATTCATCTCTTTTTTATCCCCCACATTCATAAAAGGACCCTGGTGTTCTCACGAGGGAAGGGGGAGGAAATTGCACACCTGGAGCGTGGCAGGAAAGGGCAGAGTCTCAATCTCCACCTGGGTGTGATCCTGCCTCTGCCGGCACTTTAAGATACTGTGACTAGTGAGCAGATGCTACCTGCAGACCCTCACTCTGCCATGTGGAGGCTGTGTGACCCGGAAGCAGTTGGGACAAATTCATGCCAACCAGTTGATCCAATTGAGGAATGCAGGATCAATGCTGCGTGACTCCAAAGTGTGACTCCTCTAAATGGTGGGTCACAGACAAATGGGGCCTTTTCTTGATCTTAAAAAAGAGAGAGAAAAAGAAAACAGTTTGAGATAGTTACGGTTTATTGTGCCAACTTGACCAATAAACACATGTGGGAAAAATTGCAGGGTACAGAAATAAATGGCCTTGCCTTTCTAGTTCTTGGGTCTCTTGCTCTCTGATGGTTGGACCAGAGTACAGCTGCCTTAACCTGTTCCCTGTTTCAGCTGGCAAGGCTCCCTTCCTGTGAGACATCCCTGAGGAGAAGCCACATGCACCTACCCTGATGCAGCCCTCGGTGCTGGAGCAACCACATGGAAATTGCTGCCAGTCCTGAGTTGCTTACATGCTCACTGACTGCAGCTTTGCTCCTGCAGTCGGCATCATCACATGTATTTTGTGAGATTGAAGAGGACTTTGTAGATTGGTATCAGACATATGGGCTAATGTTGGACTTATGGGCTTGGACAGCTCTGGGTTGGGATGCTTTCTGAATGGACACTGTCCTTTATATAAAACTCTGTCTTACACATATGAGTTGATGTGGATTTGCTTCTAGTTTATCCAGACAAACACAACGTTGCATTGAGTTGATTGGTCGATTGCATTTCAGAGTAGAATTCAGCAATGCATTTTCCACGGCTGTGGCTTTTTGGAAGTAGAACAACAAACCTTTCTTTCAAAGAGCCTAGGAGTGGATTTGGGCTTCCAATCTCTCTAGTTCTAACCAGGTGCTTAATCACTTGCGCCAGCCAAGAACTCCAAGAGATGGTGACAGAACCAGAAAAGACACCTTGCTCTTTGGTTCATTCTCTCCAGACCATTATCCTGACTGAATGCTAGGCATTTCTGGCTCTTCGAAAGAAGCTGGAGTCTGGGAAGTCCAGCTAACATAGAACACTTAGAGTCTCCTAGCCAGAGTTGTTCCATAAACACCTATGCTGTCATTCAAATTAGCTGCCTCCAGTTGACCCCTTGCTCACATGTGCAGAGTAGAACTGCTGAATGGTGATTTCTCAACTGGAATCTTTACAGAAGCAGTTCACCAGACTTCTCTTCCTCAAGCGGCTGGGTGAGTTTGAACCCACCTTTCCACTAGCAGCCAAGCACATGCCTCTGACCCCACCCAGGTGTCGACACCTGCCCCCATGAGGGCTTGGGTGTAACATTTCAGGCGAGCGCTCTGCATACACCGATCAGCAAACTGAATTCACCACCCTTGGGAGCTCGCAGACAAAATACAGGCCCGTGTGTAGGGAATCAGGAATGATGATGGCAGCAAATGTACCAACGTGCTGGTTTCCGATGGATGTACGTATGGCTTGTTATAAGAGTTGTACGAGACCCCAGTAAAAGTTTTTAACTCTAAAAGTTTTTTAGAGTAAGAGAGAAGAAGAAGAAATTAAAATCTCCACCCATTGTGTCTATGTAGCCTCCATTGGAGGGCACATCCTCCGCAAAGAAGAAGACACTGAAGCCAAGTCCAGCAAATTCCAGAGCGCAGAGAAGAGTAGAAAGGAAATGCCAGGCACCAATTCTTTACTCTGTCCATGTTGCTCCAGGCTGGATTTTCAAACGCTTTCAACCCTAGCTAAATATAACTATGAGGCTTGAATCTCTATAAACTCCGATTACGTTTATTCAGGGCCACATCCTAAGTACTTCCCTAAACATAAAAAAGGTCGCGGATGGCGCGTGCATTCTCTTTTTAGCAGATTTCAGTGAGGTGACTTTCCTTGTAAATAGCAGTGATATTTCTATTAAATTCATTTTCTCACTTGGTGGCATATCTACTCCAAATACAATCTCATTATCTGCAAGGAGGCCGGTTCCCCATGGTCTCCTCTGAATTAGGCCATCAGACTCCCTTGTCTCGGCCTTTCCAACTCATTCACACATGGGCACAGCGAGCTCGTCTTTCCAAGCGCTGAAACACAACAATCTGCTCTGCAGACGAGAAAGAAAAATGAAGTTAATATTTCTCTTTGCTAAGCCCATATTTACTGCCTCGCCACAACGCAGCTCTCGCTGCCACCCCCTCTGATAGGCGCTAATGCAGAGCCAATGCATTTTGTTCCAAGTGAAGCTTAATGTGCCCACAGATAAATCTTCTGCCCTGCTTCGTATCAAAAAACATCTCGCAAGTCTAGGTAAATTATACGCCCCTGCTCCAGTTGGGTCTACTAATTTTTTAATGTACATGAAATATTCAGGGTGATTTGTGGGGCATGAAACACCTCTCATGAATCCACCCTGACACCTGCCTTGCTGAGGGTACATTTCTTGAGGGCTGCCCAACCTCCTTCTGGGGTTGATGCTTTCCAACAGAATTAGACATCCACAGCCTGAAAGGATGGGAAGAGCGATTCTCAGCCTCTAGTCTTTTGTTTCCCTCCATGGCTGCGGGTGTCAACGGGGGTCCTGTAACTCCTTCGTCAGGTTCCTGCCTCTTGGAGCACTTACTTGGATGAAGGACTATGGAGGGATACTAAGACTCAGTGCTAGAACACTGGCCTTCCATGCAGGAAGCCTGGGTTCAAGCCCTGCCAATGTACTTCATGAGCCACTGTCACCTCTCTGTCACTGGAGACATGTGTGTGTCTAAGATTTTGAACAAATTTTGATGGAGCTTCCAAACTAAGACCAACTAGGCGGAAAGGCCTGAAAAATCTAACTCAGCCAATGAAATTTCTCTGGGACTCAACAGTCTGCTCTCCAACCTGTTATGAGGATATACAACAGAGGCACATTCTGTCTCATTGTGTGGTTGCTATGAGGTGGGGGTTGACCTGATGGCAGCTATCATCCTCTTCAAGGGATGGGGAGACTGGATCTTGGGAATATCCCAACTTCATGAACTCTTCTTATTGGTTTTGCGAGGTGTCATAGAGTTGGTTCTCACTCAGAGATCCTATGTACACCAGAAGGACACGCCATTGAGTTCTGCATCACCTTCACAATTGTCATTAGATTTGAGACAATGCTGCAGTCACTGCATCAGTCCATCTCATCGAGTCCTTCTATTCCTCCTCCTCCTCTACCACCATCTCCTCCTCTACCTTCTTATTCTACTTCCCTGGCATTCTTCTTTACCCTGAATGATGTTCCTTTCCAAAGATTGGTCTCTCGAGAACTTGTCCAAAGTATGTATTTTGGAAGAAGTACAGTCAGAATACTGGTGAGACTCTGTCTTACACACTTGGACATGGATTTCTAAGACATTTTATTGGTGTACAAAGGTCCCCTCATCAAAATGATTGAAAATTAGGGATAGAAGTAGAAAGGAAGCAAAACCCCTCAAATAGAGTCAAAGAGAATGCAGGACTTCAACTCTCAACAAGATGAAGGCAAGAGCTGTGAAAGATGGGACTGCCATGTTCAGAGATCACGGCTGGATTTCCCGATTCACCCATCACAAGCTACCCAAGTCATTTAATATTAAGTTTCTGTAACTCCGTTTGCTCTTACGAAATTTAGCAAAATGATATCACTGTCATTGTGTTACTGTGTATCTAACATGCTTGGGTAGTGTAGCATCCTAGACTACAACATTAGTATCCCCTTCCACTCCCTCCCAGGTCACTTTCATAAGAGCTCTGTCCAAAACACCACCCTTTTTAATCTTTCTTTCTTTTTTTAAAAAAGTAAATCATTGTATCAAAGGCACTGACAGCTTTTACCACACACAATGCATACATCCATTGTATCAAGCACATTTGCACATATGTTGCCATCCTCATTTTCAAAACATTTTCTTTCTACTTGAGACTTTGGTATCAGCTTCTCTTTATTCCTTCTCTCCCCCAGCAACCCACCCTTGGATATTTGATAAATTATAAATTATTATTATTTTCATATCTTACACTTTATGCTGTATCCTTCACCCATGTTTCTGTTTCCCCCCCCCCCCCCCCCACTGGGGATGGAGTGAGTGAGTGAGGGAATATACATTGATTATTGTGATCACTCCCCCTTTCTTCCTCCACCTTCCCCATACCCTCGTGATATCACTATTCTCATTTTTGTTCCTGAGATATGTCCTGGATTCTATGTGCTGAGATCTCTTATCTGTACCAGTGTATATGCTGAAGTCTAATCGAATTTGTAAGGTAGAACTGGGGTCATGATATCGGAGTGAGGTGGGGAGAGCTTTAAAGAATTAGAGGAATGTTGTGTGTTTCATCAGTGCTATGCTGCACCCTGGCTAGCTCATCCCGCCCATGCGACCTTTCAGTGAGGGGAATGTCCAATTGTCTACAGATAAACTTTGAGACGCCACTCTGACCCACCTTGTTCACATTGATATGATTGCCTGCTTTGGGTCTTCTGATGCCTGATAGCTGATCCTGTCGACACCTTGTTCATACAGGCTGGTATTCCACCCTAATTTTTCATCAGAACAGCTGCAGTATAGGCAGATTTGGACAGTCATGTACAACCCATTGTCCTAACTGATGCCTTCATCAGTGGTCCCCGAGAGATTTTACTGTCCCCACTCAGCAAAGGAACTGATGGTCTTACAATGGTTTGGGAAACTGGCAGAGGTCACACTCTTTCTAAAGAGTGCAAGTGGTGCCTTGGTGAAGCGATGGACTGCTAACATAAAATGTGTGAGTTCAGACCCACCCCATGAGTCCATGAAGAAAAGAAAACTTGCTTATCTGACTAAGCCTAACCCTCTGGCACTGAAACAGGCTCAGCTCATGGAAATGGTTTCAGAGTCTGGAATATTTAGGAGTAGACTGTCCTGCCTTCCTCCTGAGGAGCAGCTGATAGGTATGAACAGCCCACCTGGTAGCCACAGCAGCTCTAGGGCTCATGTATAGCAACAGCAGGGCTTCCATGTGTAAAGGTTACAGTGCAGAAAACCCTATGGGGCATTCTCTTTCATCATAGAGCTCATGACGAACTGATACTTACTTGGTGGCCAGGAACAATAGCAGGCCTTTCTCTGTGTCATAATCCCAAGAGGCAAACAGAATGGGTCTGAACATAAAGTTCTTCTCTGCTCTCTGGTGTATGTCTCTTGATTCTTCTTTTTATCCTTGGCTTTCACCCTGCAATAGGAGGGAGGCTATGTCGCCTACACTATTTCTACAGCACTGTGGCAAGATCCCAGAATTTTCTGAGTGACTGCCCTGTAGCCACTCTCATTGCATCAGGACTTTTTGAGTCACATGGTTCTCACAATTAGGGCTTGCCGAAGGCGCCCCAATGAAGTGGGCTACGCTTGGGGCTGCTGGCCATCAGGTCAGTAGTTCAAACCCACCAGCCTCTCCAAGGAAGGAAGAAGAGATTGTCAGCTCTAAAGAGTTATGGCCTGATAAACCCACTGAGACAATCCTTTCTTTCCTATTGGGTTCCTAGGACTCAAAATGGATGCCAGTGGATGGGCTTCAGTTTTTGAGAGATCACCTGTCGTTTGAAGAGATTTCTTTTGCCCATTTTTTGTCCTCTGCATTCTGTCCTTGCTTTTTAAAGGGAACATTCTTTTTACATCTGCGCGCGTGCGTTTTTATGACTGTGGATGGCAGCTTTGTGTTTCACTATCTCTTATTATTGGTCGTTTATTCTCGGCTTTATTTATTCATTTATTTCCCCCCTTTTCCTCTTCTATTCATCATCACAGAGTTCCCCGCCCTTTCCAGATGCATTACATTATTAGTCCCATCCATTTCCTCCCTGTCATCACCTATGATATTATCCCTGTACATATTCATCCCTCTTCCACTCTGCCTACTGGAAATCCAACATCCGCAGTGCGGGTCTGCCCTGGGCTGCCCTGAGCTCACGTTTTCAGCCTAATTATGAGCATAATGAGGTTTTGATCATGATTTTCCAGGTCCCCCTTCCAATGACTTCAGTCATAACCTCTGAAGTTGTTCAGTCTGGTACCCAGGCCCTTGGGAAGCCTGAATAAAAGATGAGGTTAGAAAGCCGGGCTGTCCTGCACCTCAGACCCCTGCAGAGCCTCCTTCCAGTCTTCACTCGCTGCCACCTCAGCCACATAAGGGCATTAGAAATGACCCTGTTGGAAGACCCTTTTCATCTTGTCCACTTGTGAAAAGCTTTTGTCATGATGTGTAGATCTCTACATATACCGGTCCCATGCTCTGTGTCAAACCCAGTCTGGTAGAATTAGAGAATGTGAGCCCTAGAAGTACTTTCCGTGTCATTTTGAAAAGGGGCCAGGGCGTGTAGAATTTATAATAGGGGGTTATTTCCCAGCAGGGCCGTGTGGAAGAACCACCCCCACTCCCCCTAACTTTGCTAAAACTCCCTTTTGTCACCTGGTAAAAGAGGAAGTTAGGCCAAAAAAGCACTGCTACAGACTCATAGGGATTTCTAACACATAAAAACACCAAAAGGAGAAGCCATTGCCTCTCAGCACAGCCACCGTCTGAAGGTGCTGTTTCCATCTTCCAAACCCTTCCTCCAAGGGGCTGGACTTCTTGAACCACGCCATGTCCAAGAGGCAGATGCGGTCCTTGAATAAACTGTGTTTGTTTTAAATAGTCTCAGAGGTCGTGGACAAAACAAAGTCCGAAGGGGCAAGATTAGGGCCCCGGGTGGATGTGGTAAGAATTGCCAACAAAATTCTTATAGGACAGTGCTTGGTACCCTTGAAGAACGAAGAGATACATTGCCATGATGGGATTTTTTTCTTCTTCCTTGGTGCAAATTTTCTAGCCTTTTTCTTACCAATGTAGTTTTCAATTAAAAAAAAAAAACTATTTCCAATAAACCCTCACAATTATCCCATGTCTTTGAAAAAAGTCTCTTGAGAGTACATCTTTGGGATTACAAAGAACATGAGCTACTGAGCTAACGTCTTTGCCTAGAATTTAACTGACCTATAGAAAGCCATTGCTTTGCAGGGAATGGTTATGAATTGAACTAATAACATTAAGGTGAACCATATGAAACCACTAGTGGCTGTGAGGGAGAAAGACAAGGCTTTCGGTGCAGAATTGAAGCTTGCGTCAGGCAGGGTTCTTTAGAGAAACAAGACCAGGACACTTAGGAATGTGTGTGTGTGTGTGTGTGTGTGTGTGTTTATGCAATGACAAGGAATAAAACAGTTAATTAGTCCACACTGCAGTATGGAGGGCTCAGTTCAACTCACTACTTTAGGACCGTTTATATACTGGAAGTGCTTCAACTCACGTGGCCTACGGGTCCAAGGTCAAGAAAACAGAAGGCAGAGTCTTCCCTCAGGCAAGACAGACACAATCTGCACAAAGGCAGCAGACAGCAGGATGGGTTAGCAACAGGCAGTAGCATGGGAATTGAACAAAGCAGACCCATGGCAACCAGACCCCCCAACTTCAAGATCAAGGAATGCACACCCCAGCAGTGTGGTGAAGCAGGTCTCCACGGAGCCTCAAGCTCTAGAAACACGATCCACATGGATTGGCCCACCAGTAGTGCAGCACACTAGCTCAAACAGCAGCAGGCTGGTCCAATGAGCAGGAAAGAAGAGGAAGGTGGTGGGGAGGGCGGGCGGTGGCTGTCTTTATTTCTCTTGGTTGCTCTCCAACCAGGCTTTAACCTGATTAAAGTCTGCCCACATGTTCCTATTAGCCTAGTTGGCATAGTAAACCGAACATCTACTTTTGAGTGTAAAGAGTTATTATCTCAGAAACCGACAGGGCAGTTCTCCCGGCCCTATAGGTTCCCAGAAATTGGAGTCGACTTGAGGGCAGGGGTTGTTTTGTTTTGAATAATACTGAGATAACTGATTACAGAGGCACCTTGTTTGAAATAAACCTGTACGCGTCTGAACTGGAACCCTTGCAGTGTGCTTTGACCCACCCACCTGTGTTCATATGGCAGCTGCTGTTGGGTCTGCTCCAACACATGGGAGCCCCATGAGTGTCAAGGTATGACTGTGTTTCCTATGGATTTTTTTTGTGGAGGAGCATCTCTGCCTCCTGGTGGTGGGAGTAGGAGGCCCAGCCTTGCTTCTGGAGAGCGCTGGTGGATTTGAACCTCCCACCCAGTGGGCCACAGTCCCGCGCACAACCATTGCACCATCGGGGCTCAGCCCTCTTCCTATGGATTTTAGGAGCTGCCACTTGTCAGAGCAAATCACCTCGCCTTCTCCCAAGGGAAAAGAGAGAGAACATGCACCCACTCAGCAATATCTCTGTGTGACATCATTGACCTTCACTTTGTGTCAATGATCTCTCCAGTTCTACTTAAATTGTTTCACTCTCATTAACTTGTATTCACCACAGACTGAAACTTCTATGTTTCACCATGACTATTGCCAACTCGGTCATCTGTATATAAGAAGGAGCACCTCCCTCAAAATGGGATTGTTTTTTACAAAGCTATGTGCTTAAATTTTCTTACAAAACAAAGTACTCTCCATTGAACTTAATAAAGTTGTCAAATCTGTGATCCCATCCTTGGGAACATTTTCCAAGCTCATCTGTTTGGATGGCTGACAGCACCTCCCTCGTTGCTTTTGTTTGTTTTCTTTACCTCTTCTCTATCAGCAAGTCACTCTCCTTTCCTGTCTCTCTTCCTTTGCGGAAACAGAAAGAAGTCACACAGAATGAGATCAGTTGAGTAAGGTGCATAGGGCAAGAGAGACATGCTGTTTTTTTTTTTTTTTGCCTAAAATTGTCATACTGGACTGACTGTGAGCAGGTGCCTCGTCATGGTAGCAAAAACAATCACCCATCTACCATGAGAAATTAGGCCTTTTTTTGTTGCATACTGTTAAACAATCATTTCGGAACTTCTAAATAGAAATCTTGATGAACAATCTAACAATTGAGTTAGAACTAACTCCAAATGAACTATGAGTTGACATTTTCGATAATCTGGGATACTGATAGATGTCCAGAATGAGGTTTGTCATCAATCAACATTTCACCCTTTTGAACAAGTAAGCCACTTGTATATTTGAACGCTGTCCTTGTAAGCTGTGTTCAACATCACAACAGTTTCTACAGCATTTTTCTCCAAGCAGGAAACAAAATTTCACAGCCACACGCTGTTATTTTAGATCAGCCATCACAAAAAAAAAAAATGAGGTTTAAGTGAAACCACATTTACAAAAAAAAATTCACGGTGATCAAAGAGGACCTTCCCTGGTGATGCCCCTGGGTGCAGTAGCTCAGAGTGAGTTGCTGGATGCTTGCCTAGTAGGATAAACGTATGCTATGGAAGCTCCATAGAGGAGCTTTTTTTCATTTTGGGGGAAATATATATAACTATATATTTGTGACTATATATATGAATGGCATTGAAAAGGTTGTGATAAAATGGAATGAAAAATTTCCACAAACTTTATAAAGTCCCCTCATGTCTCTAGTATGTTGCTGGATGTTGCTTATTGGGATCCTACTCATAGTGATTTTATAGATTAGCGTACAATTGTTTCATGGGCTCTCTTGGGGTAAAAGATATAGTTCCTTTATATGCGATGTATAAAGGGACCTGATGATGCTGTGTGCTAAGTAACGGACTGCTATCCTCAAAGTCAACTGTTCAAACACACCAGCCATTCTGTGGGAGAAAGACGAGGCCAGCTGCTCCCATAAAGATGGATATTCTTGGAAAGGTCTTCACAAGTCAGAATGGACTCAATGGCAATGTTAGCTGCTGGTCTGGCAGGAAAAATGCATACTATGAAAGCTCCACTCCACCCAGTACAATTCCAGGTTTGGGGCTACTCCCCACCCCGTGTGTGTGTGTGTGTGTGTGTGTGTGTGTGTAATCTTTTAACACAGTTCCAGAAGTCCAGAAGTGTCAGTGAGTCCAGAAGTCTGGCATCTTTCAGTATGTGAAATTCTGCTCAACATTTTCTCCCTTCAGATCAGGATCTTGATTTCATGTCCCTAATTCAACATTGGGGAAGACTAGATGGGAACCATGCAACACTTCTTGTCTCCTGGTAGAGAAAGAAGTGGTTCTTGGAGACAATTAGCCCTGTGGTGCAGTTCCATCTCTGGTTGACATAAGACACTTTTATTATAAGCTTGTGGATTCCTTAGATAAATGGTTGGAGAGAGATTTTAAGTATGTCCTTGGATCTTTGAGCAGCACACCCTGAATTTCTGGATGACTTCTTTTCACCTCTAACCGCTTAGGGTATTGGGACCAGCATCCCAAGGCAGTTGGAAATATACCAGGACCAGAATTCATACCTTCTTACTAAACATCTCAATTCTTTCTAGAAAACTCAGGGTCAAATCCACTTCTTTAGCAGCTACCCCTAACATGCATTCATTTTTATTAATGAGCAGCAAGAACCCTCAGTTCCTTTTCTTTACTCTCCATTTGAGAGTAGTTTTTGTTTTCTTGGTTAAGGTCTAAATCTTGCTTTTCCTTTGGAGTCACCTCATTCATCAGTGTACTCATTTGTGACATCAAAAGGTCAGAAACCCCTCTCCCCAAATTGTTATCCATTGTACCAGTGCTTTGGTTGAGTTCATTTTTATTCAGATGCTACTTTAGACTCTGAAGGGTCAAAAAGACACAACTTTTTTAAAAAAATCCTGGCTGCAATTTGCAATTCAACAATAAATAAATAGAGATAGAAATATATAAAGGAATAATGAATAGCCAGCTGGTGTCAAGTTCATTTCCACTCATGGCAACCAGGTATGTCAGAGTTAAACTATGCTCCACAGGTTCTTGGTAGCTATTTTTTTTTCAGTACTAACTCACCACACCCTTCTTTAGTGGTACTCTGAGTAGATTTCATTGTCCAACCTTTTGGTCAACAGCCCATCCTGAGCCCCTTGCACCATCCAAGGTCTCCCCTAGGCAGCTGCACCCCTTTGGCCTCCAGTTGACTCCAAGACAGCAAATCTTTACTGAAACCATCAGTCTTATCTTTCTCCAGGGAAAGGTCTGATAGGGTTGAAGTAAATAATCATAAAACACAATAATGGAATGAAAGGAAAAGTCTTATAAAGGAGGCTGATGGCAGCAGCTTGAGTTAGTTTCTGGAAAGCTTCCTGAATGACAATCCGCTGTCTACTTGACTACTTTGATGGTGTTGTTGTTGTTTTTTGGGAGGGGGGAGAGTGAGATGTCCATGCAATGGGAAGGACATCACCTTCCCACGAATGAAAGAAGAGCCTGAAGATTCTGGCTCACTATAGGTTTTACTAAGGAGTCCTTAGGGCATTAGGGGTTATGCACTGAACTGCTCAGCTCAAAGACAATCACTCAAAACCACCAGCCACTCAGCAGACATAGAGGAGGGTTTCTACTCCCTTAAAGACTGGTAGCCTTGGAAACCCACAGAGGCAGTTCTAGCCCACTCTATCTCGTCGGTGAGTGTAAATCCACTAGATGGCAGTGGGTTTGGTTTTCACAAGCTTAATTAAAATGCGAGAAGTCCAATATCAAAGAATCTCAAAGAAGAAAAAGTCCTGACAAAGGTGTGGCAATAGGCAGGTCGAGATAAGACTGAAGAGTTAAGTTATGGTCCTCTGAAGGGATGTGGAGCCTCCTTAAGAGTTTTAGTGTTGTTTTGTGTGTGTGTGTGTGTGTGTGTGTGTGTGTGGTGATAGAGGTTGGCTGGTTGGCTGTCTATTTTTAAGAGCAATGCAAAGTTTCTCTTGACATGTAAGCAATGGGGCAGGATGTGGGAGATGAATTGTATCTACACTTTGACAAGATCATTGGCCAAGTGTGGTGGGAACAGCAATAGACTTCAGTGGGAAGAATATCAAATGTGGCAACACATCCATTCAATGGAGCATTGCTGAGTACTCCATTGGCGAGATAACAGCACCGGCATTGTGGTGATGGCAGCGGGGCATGGAAGCGTGAATGGGGGTTGAAGGCCATCCAGGAGCTGGACCACCTAGAGCCCTGGAGATGGATTAGAAGGAGGGCACAGGGAGAAACAGGTTGGAAGGTGATCAACCAGTTTTCTGATTTATTCATGGGAGTGGTTATTTAAACTCTCTACCAAGCCTGGGCCCCGCTGCAAGGTGTAAAGAGGTGGGGTGGATGCGCAGAAGTCAATTTAGGATGCATTGTGCTTGAAATGTTTATATGCTTACAAGTTAGGTTGCTAATGGCCACATCAACAGATCAAAATCACCAGGGACCATAAGGAGTTAGTCTCAGAAAACTAATGGAGCAATTCTGCCCTGTCCTACAGGAAAACAACTCAGTGACAGAGTTTGATTTGGAATCCTGACAGGAGCAGAGGGGCCAGGTGTTTCTCTCAGGGCACCACTGGGTGACTTAGCAGCGGAGTTTCTAACCACTGCATCCCCAGTAGTCCTTTGGGATATTAAGCAACGTTACATTTGTTTGCCTGATAGTGTTTTTGTGTGTATGTGTGTAAGAAGTCGATCTAGAAGCATAGCACAAGGATCTGGTTTTCTTGTGTTGGGTCTTCGCTATAAAAGCAACAACAAAAGACAAAACTAAAAACGCTCACAAAATGAAAGAAAATTAGCGAGTTTAATTTGGAAGCCAAGGTCCCAGGTCCTCACCTGCCACACCAATCTAACCGGTTAGCTATCTTGACAAAGTACCTGCCCAATTACCAGATTTCTATAATTGCGACAGTGGAGCATTAAGCCTGAAAAAATATGCATGTCCACGACCTCCGTGCTGCCCGTATTTTTCATCCCTCCATTTTGAGCTTGAAAAATTGGCATGAAAATTGTGTGCTGACACTTCTTTTGAACTCTTAAATTATGTGCCTATGACTAATAGCGATGTCTGAAGATGTTCTCTCCAAGAGGAAATCTAGTTTGAAAATCTCTCCTTTGTTTTTCATTCTGCAATTTCCGAAAAAGATCAGTACGGGAGTGTTCTTTGCCCTTGGCTCCCTGGGCTGCCTGGACTGCCCCTCCTCCCTCCACTAGCTTGGTCGCTCTTCTTATGATGAGAATGGCTGAGGTTAGTCCTACATTGTCATGTGCTAGAGAGGAAGGAGGCTATTGGAAATTAGATGGGACCTCCCAGGTTGAAAGAACTCACAATAGAGTTTAAACTCACGCCAAGATCTCGCGTCCTGAAAAAGCAGCCCTAGAAGATTGTGATGGATTGAAATGTATCCCCCCTGCAAATACGTGTTGGAAGAAAGAAGCGACTTCCTACGCTCACAAAGAATTGTAGTCTCGAAAACCCACAGCAATTGTTATACCCTGCCCTATAGGGCTGCTTTGAATCACCTTCAACTCAATAGCAGTGAGTTTGTTGTCGAATATGTTTTGGAGTCCTAACTAGTCCCGATACATGTAGATGCCATCCTGTTTGGAAAAGGGTGTCTCTTAGCTACAGTACAGGGGTCTTGTGGGCACAGTGGAGTCAGCAGGAGGCTATTAGTCACCAGTTCGGAGGTTCAAACCCACCACAGGAGAAAGATGAGGCTATCTTCCCCTGTAAATATTCACAGCATCAGAAACTGTATGGACACTTTATATTCTGCCCTGTAGCATCACTGTAAGGTGGAATCAACTTGGTGACCAGAGGTCTGGTTTGGGATTTTGTTGTTTCGATGTGGTGTTGGATGTGCCTAAAGAAGCCCTGGTGGCATGGTGGGTATACATTGGCCTGCAATCCACAAAGTCCACAGTTCAAAACCATCAGTGTCTCTGACATGACATGGGGCTTTCTAGTGCCACCCCCACCAAACAGGTATAGTCTTGTAAAATCTCAGGGGCCGATCTGTCTTGTCCTACGGGGTCACACTGAGTCCACAACTACTTGATGGCAGTAAATTTGGGATACAGAGGGCAAACCTAAATCATGGTCTGGTCACTGAAAAGCAACAGTAACACAGGACAGACATACAGAAGACACAGAGGGTCATATCGTACACCATCCAACATCTCCCCTCACCCACTTCTCCACTGTCCATCCTCCAGAAAGGAGGTCATGTGTCGGTCCTTACATTCTGTTTTTCCTTTCTACCCCACTTCCCTCCATCTTCCCATTATCATCCATTTTACCACTGGTCTTCTATCTTCATTTGCTTGTGCTTCTGGTTCCTATCTGTACTAGCATCCATCCATCCATCCAGCTACATTTGTAAGGTAACGTGGGGATCATGATAGTGGGGGTAGAGGAGGAAGCATTTAAGAACTAGAGGAACATTGGAGAAGTGGGTAAAGGGAGATGTCAGATGGTGTGAGATATGGCAAAACAATAATAATTTATAAATTACCAAGGGTTCATGGAGGAGGGGAAGTAGGAGGGAGGGGGAAAATGAGGAGCAGATATCAGGGTCTCAAGTGGAAAGCAAGTGTTTTGAGAATGATGGAATGATGAGGGGGAACAAACATACAAACATGTTTTGACATAATGGATGTATATGTGGATTGTGATAAGAATTGTACAAGCCCCCAATAAAATTATTTAATAAATTAATAATTTTAAAAAAGAAGAAACAGGGGGAAGGCATGAGCAGGGCAGTGAATTGTCTATTGTGGCTCTTCTAGCCAAAGCCATCAACTCCCACCAAATGACTTTTCCTTGCATGGGGTCTGAAAAAAAAGCAGAAGATACTGATATCCATGATGAATTGGGAACAGAATTCACCTGTGAGGAATTGGCAACAAAATTCCCCAGAGTATCACCTTGCTGGGTATAAAATGAGTCCTTGAGAAGCAGGAGGAGGGAATCTAATTACTAGCAGGTGCCGGGGTGGAGCATAGCCTCTGGACCGCCCATGTTTCCATACAGTGAATCTCCTGGGTCCAGGCAGCAGCTATAACTTCAGAGGAGCCGCAGCAACAGAATCAGGAACCACAGTATAGAACAGAGCGAGGGGCTTCCCAACCCAGAGAACAGGTAAAGCAGAGTGTTTTGTGTGCAGAAGGCTGACTTGTGGAGTTAAGTATCTCTGAGCACTTAATTCAACAAACCTGGGTTTGTTGACCAATGAAACGGAGGCTGAATGTCTTTGGATTGAGGCTAACAGCAGAGTGGTATGCCCTTTGAGCATTTGATATCAGACTTTACAGAACTTTTTAATATGTTCTAATGGACAACTCTATGCTGAGCATTTCTCACTGGCATTATAACCTGTTAACTTCTTTAATAAGCCCATTCATCATCAATTTTGTCTGTAAGTTCTATGCAGCCATTGAAATGGATAATAGCACCTAGGGAGGTAAAATAGAGGATGCAAATTTAGACATGACAGCAGCTACCCTTGGAAGATGAAGTCGGCAGGTATACCTGCAAGCCCAGCAATACCAAGGATGGCCAGTGACTGGAAGCTGAAATGGACAAGAAAGGACTTCTTCCTAGAGGGGTACACATACCATGTTTGGATTTCGAGCTCCCATACCATGAGAAAACACCTTACTATCCATTGAAGCACCCCCCCACACCCACCTGGGTGTGGTGTTTCTGTTATAGCAGCACAAGGATCTCAGACAATGCTATCGATGCACGGGTACTCTTCTTTCCAGCTCGACTCTTCTTTCCATGTGGAGTAGGGGCCTCAGTCATCCAGGGCAGAGGTGCTTCTTGGAGCCTGGCACGATGCCTCCCACCTTCTGGGATTTTCCCACAGGTTCCCTTCTCCTTCTCATTCTCGTTGTCCCCACTCTAAACGCGACCTTCCTTAAATACTAGCTGATCACCTCCTTGTGGAAATCGTCATTTAACCCAAGCTAGCTTCATTTAGACTTGGGAGACACTCGGTGGACTCCCAGCACCATCTGTAGGTGTCCCTCTGGCAACTCCATGTGATGCAAATCCAGACCCCACTCCTCTTTAGATCTACATTGTCCATCTCATTCCCAGTGATACATGTGCATGAGAGATCTACATGGAGGCATGTTAGTCAAATAAAATATGAACAGTTTTCCTATGTCTGTACATTTTCATTTCCTTAATTATTTTATATCTCTCATAACCATTCATCAATATAGCTCTGTATTCTTCTAAGAGCCTTGGCAGTGTTGTCAGATGAAGTTAATTGCCAGGCTCGGGGTTCAAGTTCACTTAGGTCTCCTTGAGACAGCACAGAAGCTGTCTGCTTCGGTGCAGGTTTACAAAGTATTGAAAACCCCATAGAAGTTTGTTATGAGTGGCAATCAACTCAATGGTAGTGGGTTTGCTTTTATGGGTTATCTATATATATCCATAAATGTTTACATATGTGTGTACATGGGGGGTATAACTGTAAATCTGCTACAAGTTCTAGTGTATTTCCTGTCCAACATGACACCACTCAATTCAAAGATAATTATTTTATCACTTTTCAAAAGTTATTTGAGCTCAGGATCCTCAAAGGCTTTTCTAACCAGACAGAATCATTCTCAATTTAAAACTTGTGTCACCAAATCGTTTCCATATTAGGTTCTTCAGAATCTTCAAAATTAATTCATCTTTTATCATCGTTCTTATTTTAATGAAAATGTCTCACCAAGGCTTAAACCACAGCCCATGAACTCCCAGAGATCTTATGGGCTATCTGAGCCCATTGGGGAGGAATCTGTCCTTTTCTAGGTTCTGACAAATCCACATGACTTTGTAGACTCCTATCAAAGAGTGATACCCAAGCATCACCAAGACACTCTAGGTCTGTCATATATGGTCCAACTATCCCAAGCCTCATTCACACTATGCCTCTGCGACTTCCTTTACTTTATGGTTTTCTTTTTCTGATTTCTGTATCTTACCCTTTCTTTTCGAATCCCTATTCCAGACAGGGAGTTCTAAGATCGTCATAATACATGATAAGCTATTATTTCTTTAAAAAGTTATTTTTCATGGTATAGCATTGGGTTTCCCTCCCTCCTCCCACATTAGCTGCAGGATCTGGTATGTCACATACTTCTAATAGGCTCAATTTCCTCATGGAAATGCCCATTTGATGGGATTGTTGTGATGATGACATGAGGCACAGCCAGCTAAGGAATGTTCACTGTGGGTGAGACCTCCACTGTGGGTTTCCCAAACAGCCTCTGCAGAGGAGTATCAAAAAGAAAGACCATGCTTCCATCTTGGGGAACCTAAGGAAACTTGGTGTCATAGTGAACTATGCATTGAGCTGTTCGTCACCAGGTAAGTGGTTTAAATCCAACAGCTGCTCTGCAAAGATAAATGTTGAGGCATTGACTCCCATACAGTATTTATGTCTCAGAAACCCCGAGGGACTGTTCTGTTCTGTCCTGTCGTGTCATGATCTCTCAATCAGAAGAGAGATTGGGGGCAGTGAGAAAGTGAGAAGATTCTGCAGAAGAGGAACCAGTTTGTTCATGGTTGCACGTTCACCTTCTTAAGGAGTGGGGTCTCTGGTGGGTGCAACTAACTAAAAAGGTCAGCTATTGCCTGAACCAATGACAGTCTGAGTCCACTCAGAGGTGCCCTGGAAGAGAGACCTGGAGATTTCCATCCAGAAAAACATCAGCCCCCGGGAACACTGTGGAGCTCTGCTCAACAGGGGATCAGCTTGGGTTGATGAGATAGTGGTTGGTTGGGTTGGGGAGTGGACAAATTAGAGTGAAGAGAAGAGCCAATGGTGCCTGGTAGTTCCCCGTGCATTTGCATATAGTGTGTTCACTTAAGCCCCACCACAATCCTAAGTAGTAGATGAGTGGCTCTTAGGAGTCTCGCTTTTCCAAAGGTAATGGGGAGGCTCTAAGAGCTGCCATGACTTGTCATTCAGGATCCCCAGGCTCGTCGTGCCAGGTGGAAGCCCAGGTGTGTCTGTCTCCACATATCAATTTTATTTTCCACAAGTGGAAGTGCATCATGCTTGGCAATAAAGCAGAAAAGAGGAAGACTTCCCTGCACCCCTACCCCACAAGGGAGATGGATTCACACAGTGGCTGTACAATGGGTTCAAATACAGGAACCATCATGAGGATGGTGCTTGCCTAAGTCTTTTTTCTTCTTTTGGATATATGGCTGCTATGAACTGGAGCAACAAAGATGGAGACTGGGTTTAAATTAAGGTCATCATTCCTAGAGCATGGTCTGAGGTTAGATGTGATAACAAGATGAGGTCATGTCTGCCATCAACTTGTCTTGGGAAGTATTAGAGCAGGCACACAAATACTACCCTCCTTTGTGAAGCTTCAAAGAACCCTGATAGCATGGTGGCTGACAGCTTGGGTTGTAAGTTCAGCAATGTGAACCCATCAGCTGCTGCTAGGGAGAAAATGAGACTGGCTGAGCTAGTTAAAGTTTATTGTGCCAACCTGGCCGATAGACACATGTGGGATGAATTGAAGGGCAGAGAGAGAAATGGCTCAGTGAGTTTCACCTTTCTAGTTCTCTTGTCTCTTGCTCTCGGAATGATCTGACCTTAGCTAGTTCTCTGCCTCAGCTAGCAATGCTCACTTCCTGTGAGACATCCCTGAGGAGAAGCCACATGGACTTACCCTGATGCAGCCCTGGGTGCTGGAGAAGTTTCATGGAAACCTCTGCCAGCATTGAGATGTTTACACAGCCACTGGCGTCAAAGACATTCTACCCACTGGCTTGTGTTCCTTTTGGATTTGGCATCATTGTGTGTGCTTTGAGTTTGAGGAGGACTTTGTAGATCGACATTGGATATACAGGCTTAATCGGACTTGTGGGCTTGGACTGGATGGGTTTGGGATGTTTTCTGAATGTACAATTACCCTTTATATAAAACTCTCTCTTATAGACATATGCATTTCTGAGAATTCATCTCTCTAGTTTTACTAGAGTAATACACTGGCTGATCTCATAAAGATGTACTGAAAACCCCAAAGGGAACTGCTATCCCATCCTATAGGTTCACTGTGAGTCTGACTCAACCCCGTGGCAGTGGGTGGCCTATTGCGGGACTTCGAAGAAGCTGGGGTGAATGAATACTGTTACCTAGACATCTCTCAGGAGGCCTGTTGGCGTAGTGCATTACTTATTATGCTGTTTACTGCAAGGTCAAGAGTTCAAAACCAACCGCTGATCCTTGGAAGAAAGACAGGACTTTCTCCCTCCTATAAAGAGTTAAAGTTTCAGAAACCCTCAAGGGTTCTACACTATCCGATAGGGTCGCTATGATTTGGAATGACTCTACTACCGTGAGGTTTTAATTTCTCTATGTGTCTTATTTGTGAGAGAGCACCTGTATTGGAGGCGCTTTCACAGAACATTCTGGAGATTCTGGCTGTGATAATGATTTGTAAGGAACTGTCCATTGACCTCACTGAAGGACCCATCTCTCACGCTATTCCACGTGATTTAGCAAAATCACCAAAGGCATCCTCTGATTTGGACGTGTCACTGTAATGTGCATTACTCAATCTTGTAAGGCAGGCAGACACTGGTCAGAACACTGCATTCCGCTTGGTTCTGGGGGCAGGTGCACCCAGAGCCTGGTTTCCTGCAGTGATGCATCCTCTGTGCACGGCTTCTCGGCAAAGACCTACTCCCGGTGCCTGAGTACCAGACACCCAGCTGTTGTAAATCATCCGAGAAAGGTGATCATTAAATAGATTAAAATGCATGGAAATTACCTAAATGTGGGCCATTAGATTAAATGAAGCAGCTACAGTATAATGCCTTGATAGCTCCAGCAACTTTATTTAGATTATGATGGTACCAGTGTTGGGCAAATCACATGATGAAGGCAAGAGAATATTACACATCTCACTCCCCCAATGAGAGTTTACAATGGAAGTGCCTCTAATGCTTAATAAACAGTTACCTCCAAAGAAGGCACTCAGAAACTGACTTTCTAGACCAATCTGCATTTCGATGGAGTTCACGGCAAAACCTTATCTCTGCGTGGCATGTTTGCAGGAATAACAATGTTTAAATAATGTCGGAAATGGAGCAGAAACATCCTTTGTGACTCAAATGGACATATTGAGAAATCTTAAGCTTCAGCTCACATTACTTTTTTGATATTTCTTTCAAAGGCTGACAGCAACACATCACCACTTCCAGAAAGGAACTCGGCTAGAGGCCGGTGCATCTTTTTTTTTTTTTTTTTTGATGTAACTCTCACTTGCAAACTCTCCTCATCACTCGAGGAACTGCCAATCTGGGGCGTGAGATTGGTCGGGGTTCTACATTTTGCATGAAACTCGACGTGAAATTGAAGTAGCCTGTCAATTTCACTCTGTGACACCCAGTCACTGAAGAGAAGGTCAGGAGGGTCAGGAAGCAACATCAACAATAACGCACATACACATACACCATCAGAGTGAATGTGTCCATCTTCCAAAAGTCCCTCTTCATTTAAGGCTCAGGATGCCATCTCAGTGGTCGAGCGAGCCATCAGCCAAGGCGGTTTTCCTCCTCAGATGTTATGGGTGCTTTCATTTCCTTATTCCATCCTGTATCGTGTTGATGAAAACCAAGAGAGGGTAGAGAAAGGGAGGTGAGGGAGATGGTCACACTCAGTGAGTCTCTCTCTGATGGAATCATGCTAGAGGTTTCTGTATCACTACCATGCAGGCTTCTAGTCCTCCTACCTGCTTTTCAAGCAACCCTGGAGATGGGACAGGCCAACACTTGGCTTCCTTGAGCCCACCCAGCAGCCAAGAGAGAGAAGAGCCAGCCTCCCTGCTCTTGGAAAGATGAGCCCGTTGCCATCAAGATGACTCTGAGTCATAGCGTCCCTGCACGACAGAAATTGCCCCCCTGGGTTTCCAAAGCTGTCATCTCTACAGAAACAGACTACCACCTCCTTCTTCCATTGGCCAGTAGGTGGGTTTAGGAAACAATTGAGTGCATAATCTTCTTTACTGTTCCATCAGTCACCAAGGCTCTCCCATCAAGTTTGTAGCTGAGCAAACCCTCTGGGACTGTGGTGCTCAACTTTCCTAATGCTACGACCCTTTAATACAGTTCCTCATGTTGTGGTGACCGCCCCCTCCCCCAAACATGAAATTGTTTTCGTTGCTACTTCATAATGGTAAATTTGCTGCTGTTCTGAATCAGGTGACTCCTGTGCAAGGTTGTTTGATCCCCCAAAGGAGTCGTGGCCCACGGGTTGGGGACCAATGCTGTTGGGCCATTCTGCTCAGTCATGTGGAGTCATTAGGACTCAACAACAGCTCCTCTCTAACTAACAGCCACCACCTTTTCAGGATGATACTGGGTTGGTTTTTTGTTTTTGTTTTTCAATAACTGATGTAATCCATTGAGAGTCAAAAGGATTGTCGCTGTCATTGAATGAGGCTCTGAGCTGTTTTCTATCAAGTCCCATGCCATGGAGGGCAATTGTGTTGCACACCAGCCAGTTATCAACCACTCAGCAGCCTGGTCAACTGGAATCCTGGGTGATAATTCTTAGCAAATGGTGGTGGTGACTAAGCTTGAGTGCCTGTTGTGAAGTGGACCAAGAGTGGATATGGGAGGGGAGAACAACATATGCAGTGGCTAAGTCAGGGTCCCTGTTATGAAGTGGATGAAGAGTGGGAATGGAAGAGTGACAGTACTCAGAAATGGAAAGTACTCAGAAATACCAGACACTCTGCTAAGCATTTTCCAGATGGTACTTCACTTAATCCCCATTATAATTTCATGGACCTGGCACTAATACTCCCACTTTAGAGAGTAGCAGACTGAGTCTCAGGTAGTGGGGGGGGGGTGCTATCTGCTTCAAGTCAACAAGAGTCCATATGGTGGAACTCTGAGGCCATCCAACTCTGTGAGCCTATAGTGAGGGAGAGGGGGTCATTTGGAGGGACAAAGGTGTTCCTGACCCGTCTATGGTGTTTTCTATTGGCACATATGCACGAGAATTGTGGACAATAAACAAGGAAGGCCGCAGACAAATTGGTGCATACACAGTGTATTGTGGAAGAAGAGCGACATCACCAGAGATTGACAAAAGAACAAGCAAATCTCTCTTGGAAGAGGTACAGCCTGGAAGCTCCTTGCAACAGAAAGTGGCGAAACTTCATCTTATGTCCATTGGACATGTTACTGTCAAGTGAAACCAGTCCCTGGAGAAGGGAGTCAGACTTAGTAAAGCTAAGCATTGGGGAACAGGAGGAATGTTCTTAATTAGATGGCTTGACACAGTGGCTGCCCAATTGGGCTCAAACACAACTATTTTGAAGATGGTGCAAGACCGGGATGTCTTTGGTTCATTTGCCCTTGGGGTCCCTGTGAGTTAGAATTGATTCAGCGACACCTAAAAACCATGACAATGTGAACCCAGAACAAGAGCCTGCTCCAGATGCAAGGCACACAGTTTACATGCAGTATAGGACAAGAGCGTGAGTTTATTGTGTTTGGCAGTTTGGTTATCTCTAGTTTTAAATGGCTTCCACTTGTCATGCAAAAGTCATTTGAAGTATAAAATGTAAAGATGTTTAGGAAATTCACAGGATCATGCTACTGTAACCACCACCTATTTTTCCACAGGGAAAACCAAATCTAACCCTATCCGTTAGCAATTCCTCATCTCCTCCCCCCTCCACCCAAACCCAATTGCACTCACCACCTGCCTTAGATGCTCATCCATGTGCTATTTCTATTCATTTGCCTTGTCTGACACCTCGAATCAAAGGAATCCTAAAATAAGTGGTCTTTTGTGACTGGCGCCTTTACAAAGTATGTTTCCAATTTTTTTTTCATGTTATAGCATGCATTAGCAATTCATTCCATTTGTTTCAATCAACAGTTCATCCAACAGATATAACACATTTTATTTGTCCATAGTAATCATCAGAGGAAGACTTTTGGGGGTAGTTATTAATTTGATTTGATAAAATGAGCTGTCGGTACTACTGCAAAGAATATGAGGTTCAGGGGTGAGTATTATATTCTACAAGCAAAAAGGAAATCTAGATATATACAAATATAAATTAAACAACAAAAATAATAGAGAAATAAAATGATTTTTCTTTTGTAAGAGGAAGGTCACAGCTTTAAAAATCCTTCATACTTCTCAACCCTCAGATTTAAACATTGTTCTGTGTGGTTATATAAGAGGAAAGGCAAAGTGGAAATAGACTTGACTTCTTTGATGATGTGCAAGTTAGTGTCAAACAGACAAGCAAAAGAAGACTTAATGTGATACTCACCATGTTCTCCAAAGTGTTCGTGGTTCACCCTCAGCATACCCATAACTCGCTGTGCTCACCGACTGGGCCTGAAACATATGAACACTCACTCCCATCTCAACTGACTTCTTTGACAGAAACAAGCTCACAAGTTAATGGGGATGGAGAAGAGGAGAGGAGTGTGGACCTAGAGAATGAGAGGGGTATTTCATAATTTATCACCATGTCAGCCCCAACACCTCATTTATTTTACAAAAAAAGGACTGTGGATGCTGACACTTTGATGAGCTGAGACTGGGAACCTGCTTTCTGCTTCCCCTGCACTCATCGCCAGCCTTAGAGCCTGTGCACATGTTGCTTCCTTGCGTGCTGATTCCCTTTTTCAAACTGTCAGCTGCATCTTCTTGGTTCCCCAGGGCTGCTGCAAACGGTGCTGCATGCATGTTCCATCACAGGGCATGGACCCAAATATCTCCCATCAACACTTAACACACGACCGGGGCAGTGGCGTATGCATCTGCAAACTTCCGCTGGAGCTGATCACGCCATTTAGAATGAATTAGCATCTAATCGGCAGGCAATCATGCCTAATAATTTTTAGATTTGTTTATTCTTCAGAGTCACATCTCTCAAAACACTGTCAATAGGACAATTATATAGACTCTTCCCCTTGGAAGTCGCTTAAAGAGGTGTCTAGTTATGTTTTAGGAACTAATACTCAAGGCAATCCTTCATTTCCACTCAGTTTTTACTCAATATTGGTGTTCATGATAATAGTAGTGATAATAAATAGGAGAAGTGAATCAAAATGGACCAAAAGCCAAGTGTGTACTCACAGAATATGTGCCAGGAAGTCTTTTTCTCCTGCAAAATTTGACTAAGTTTTATATTGCCTTTCCTCCTCCCATGATAAGTATTGTTGGGCCAGAGCAACAGCACTCTCAAAAAACTCATTAGGTCTCTCCTGTTTTCTCTACTTCCCTTTCAATGTCAGTCATCCTTTGGATTTTCCAAACTACACACATGCGCACAAACACACACACATGGTGTCTGGAGACCAAAAGACAGCACAAAGGTAGATGTCAGATGTAGATAGATTGGATGTAGCAAAAACCAGGGTTCTCTGGGATTTTTTTGAAGCACTTATATTCCTCACCACTGAGTGAAAATGAAAATTTTCTTGAATATTAGTTCCCAGAACCTAACTCGGCACCACTTTAAGCAACTTTCAAGGGGAAGAGTCTCTATAATTGTCCTATTGACAGTGTTTTGAGAGATGTGACCCTGAAGGACAAACAACTAAACAGATCTGGTTAAGTTAGTCTTTTCAAGGCACAGTGAGCCAGATATGATCCTTCTTTTCTTGAACATGTTGGCATCAAGGATATTCTTGCTAAGATATTGTAGTTTGTACCAATCGTGGGGACACTTGGTAAGATAATGCCCTGTTGTTTAAAACTCAAGATGATGAGTGGGAATAAGCATTGTCATTCTCATTCATAGATGGAAAACCTGAAGAGCAGAAAAATAAAACAATGAGCCTACGTCATGCAAACTAGTGTTCAGGATCCATATGATGATGAACTCCACTCTGATACTCACTTTTGCTTCATTTGTTTTTCAATCTAACATACCATCCCAAAGCAACTGAACTGTTTAAAAAATATTTTCTTTGGGTTCTAGATTTGGGGCTGGGCTTCACTGAGTGTCTCTTCTGGTAGTCGCTCCTGGGTTATTCATGTATGTGCAGTTCTCAGATGTCTCACATGAGTCTATGTTTCAACATCATTGCACTTCATGCTTGCTGGACAGCTAGAGTTATTAGGTTGTGAGTTGGTTGGCCTTCATATTTGTTTTGATCATGAAATCCCTAGTTTCTTACGTATTGTTAAATGCATTTGAAGAGAACAAACTTCAACCAGCAAGTGCTTATCAAACATTTTTGTCAAGGCAGCTTCCTTTCACTGATGGAAGAGATCACGTGATTGACAATAACATCAGTGTGTGCAGGGGCCCTTCATAAGGTACAGAGATTAAGGAGCAGGACTTATTGAAGGCCATCACTTTAAAAATCTCCCACAAGAGACATGGGAAAGTGTACAATATAACAAAATGATAATTTTTAAGTTATCAAAGGTTTATGAGGGAGAAGGGGATGGGGAGGGAAGGGGGAAGTGAGGAGCTAAAGCAGAAAGGTCTGAAGCAGAAAGCAAGTATTTGGGGAATGATGATGGCAACAAATGTACAAATGTGCTTGGCATACAATGGATGGTTGTATGGGCGGTGATAAGAGTTGTGCAAGCCCCCAGTAAAATGATTTTTTTTAAAGAGTTGCTGTCTGGGGAACCCACAGGGTCCAGTTCTACTGTGTCCTGTAAGGTCACAATGAGTCAGAATAATCCCAATAGCAGTGAGTTTGAGTTTTTGAGTATTTTGTCTGTGTTGGAAAGGAGCCCCAAGGGTGTCATGGTTTACTAACAACTGCAGGGGCAGTAGTAGTATGAAACGACCAGCTACTTCATAAAGAAAGATGAAGCTTTCGACTCCATAATGAGTTACAGTCTGTGTTAGTATGGGTAGACTAGAGAAACGAATCCATAGAAACTCGCATGTATATAAGGACTAAAGTAGAAAGCAAAGGTTTTGTGAAATGTACAAATGTGCTTGGCATGCAATGGATGGATGTATGGATTGTGGTGAGAGATGTATGAGCTCCCAATAAAATGGTTTAAAAAAAATCTCCCACAACAATTTTCAAACCCAGGTCTGTTGGATTCCAAGAAAAAGCATCTCCATCAAATAAAACTAAAGTGTAATGGCTTGGTAACTGTCTTATCCACATCAATTGGTAGACAATTTTAAACCCCCCCCCCACACACACAGACATACACTCCACAAATGTCTTTCTATGCTGTCTATAGTTGAAACAATGTGCTAAAACACATAATCCTTTGCAAGGTATAATTGTGAGAGGGCTACAGAACCAGGCAGTGTTTCATTTCATTGTTCGTGGGGTCACTACGTGTCTACACTAACTCTGGCACCTAGCAGCATAACAGTAAAGTTACAAAGCAAGAAAACCCAGAGGGTGAGGTATATATATATATATCAAAAAGACATGAAAACCAAATGAAAAAGTTCAGTAGCAAAGCTGGACATATCTAAGCTTTAAGTTAATAAAACAATATTGGGTTAATACACACACAATATATTTGAGCTATCCTCGTGGCATAGTAATCATAAATTGGACTGTTAACCAGTCAAACTCACCAGATCAAACTTTCTTCTCTGCCCAATGGGGTGTCACTATGAGTCAGAACTGGCCTGATGGCAATTAGTTTTGGGGGGGGGGTGTGTATAAAATCAGTATCTCTCTGTGGAAGTTACCTAATCTGGTGTGTCCATTTGAGGGGAAAAGTATATGGGTGGAGTCTAGCCAATCAATCTGGAGATGGCTAATGGGACCTCTGTGTGGGCATAACCTCCCAAGAATGCTGGAAACTGCTGATTTTTCTCCTTGGCGACAGGAGGGAGACTCTCCCTGCTCACTTCCTTGGAGACATCTTTGAGGAGAAGCCACACAGACTTACTCTGATGCAGCCCTGGAAACTGGAGAAGCCACTCAGAGACCCCTGCCAGTGCTGTGTTCCTAACATTATCCCTGGATCCAAAAACTGTCTTCCCATTGGCCTCTGATTGTCCTTCATTCAACATCATTGCTTGCATTTTGTGAGTCTGAAGAGGAATTTATAGATTGGTACCAGACATATGGGCTAATACGAGATTTATGGGCTTGTACTTGACTGGGTTGGGATGCTGTGATAGGTAGGCTTGGTGTGCCAACATGGCCAAAGAAGATAGGTAGGTTTGTTGTGACCACATGGCCAATGAACACATGTGAGATCAATTGAAGGGCAGAGATATAACTGGCTCGCTGAGTCTTGCCCTTGGTCTCTTACTCTTGGATCTTCCAATCTGGCTGCCTTCTTTGTCTTGTGTCTCGATCTCCAAGTGACACTACCCATGGGACACCTAATTGGTGGACTGTTTTGCTGTGAGTTGAGGTTCCTTCAAGCCCTGCTTCGCCACACTCCTGAAATATACATCTTTTGAACTGGGGACTGTTGGACCCTGCCATTGGGCTCACTGTTGGTGACCTGCCTTGCTATTTGCTGCTTGTGGTCAGATAACCTGAATTGCTCTACAGAGGACTACTTGGCAGCCCTTAAGACTTGAAGGACTGACAGTGCTGTCTCATGCAAGTGAGTTGCACCGAACCATTTGTACTGCTCTTTAGATTAGTTAACTGTTTATTTCTTGTGTTAGATATATTTCTATATAAATAGAGAGAGAGAATTATTAGTGTCCTGGTTTTGTTTCTCTAGAGAACCTTGTCTAACACAGATGTGTTCTCTTTTTTAAATTACATACTTTTATAGGGGGCTCTGAGATCCGTTGGCACAATCCATCCAATCATCCATTGTGTTGAACACATTTGTACTTGTTTTCTATTTAAAGGTTCTGAAAAGATTGCATTAGCGTGTGCCAGATAAGAGGCATGATTTGTGCCAGAGGAGGGACTGTTTTTGCCACTTCGACGATGCACCTGCTCACACACCCATCTCAATGTGCCAGCTCTGGGCAAAAAACAGCCTCTCTTGCCCTGCTCCTCTTATTCACCTGACTTCACGCCGCAGACTTCTTTTTTGTTTCCACAAATAAAAAGGGACATGAAAGGACAGTGATTTGACAACTTAGAAGAGGTGGGAAAAAAGCAGAGAGTTTCTGT